>JADDOH010024633.1:0-293353 GCA_016648135.1 Agrypnia vestita | reverse complement strand
ATATAGTATAGGGTGATAGATAGTCACTAAAATTTAAATTTGAATTTTAGACACAAACATAAACCATAACAAAAAATAAATATAAGGAAGTTAAACAACTAATATGTCACTTATCACAAGTTATAATTATCATATTATTCGAAAAATGTTCTCAATCTAAGATCATATTGTCACTCAGTAAGTAAAAAATACAATCTTTTTTAGAAGAACTCTACTTAAAAAATACATAACATAATTTTCAATATTTAATATCACTGAACGCGAAAATATAAGTTTAAAAAAAATGTTGTTGTTGATTATATAAAAAAAAAATTATTTCTTACAATTGAAGAACAGTTTACATATTATTATCATATGTAAACATGTGTCGGGTACGAAAGATTATTATAGTTATTAAATGTTTTGTAATAACTTTAATAATAATTGACCTTGCAAATGTTCACCAAGCACGTGTCTGTGTAATTAACTCTGTCCGTGTTTGATACACGGGACGGATTCCGGGTAAAGGTCGATGGTTATTTGCGATAATTAAAAGTTAATTATGAACAGAAAATGGAAACAAGCATATTACCAACAACCAACAATAATAAAGTAAGAATTTGTGGCTCAACTAGGCCCTCATATCATAACTGTGGCTCTCGTAGTATAGAGGGCGTGACACTGGCTTCTCTCACCAAGGTTCCGGGTTCGATTCCTTTGATTGGATTGGTGAGGTCACAATAAATCAAATTGTATGTGACTCAAAAATTGGTGTTTTTGTGATGTATTTTGCTAAAATAATTGGGCTTCAAATGATAATAAATCTTCTTCTTCAAATGTAGCAAATTTATTTTGTGGTAACATAATTATAATTAATATAAATTAACTTTGTTTAAACCACTTATTTATTGAAAAAAATCAACATGTTTCAAAGCCAATGGCTTCTTCATCACGAAAACAAAAATAATATTTAAAAATCGAAGTATAGATCAAAAGTTATATATGGAAAATAATAATATAAAGTACCTAATTAATATGAAAATAAATTTAAAAGATAACTATTTGCAAAAAGGAATATTAATTAGGTACTTTATATTATTATTTTCCATATATAACTTTTGATCTATACTTCGATTTTTAAATATTATTTTTGTTTTCCTGATGAAGAAGCCATTGGCTTTGAAACATGTTGATTTTTTTCAATAAATAAGTGGTTTAAACAAAGTTAATTTATATTAATTATAATTATGTTACCACAAAATAAATTTGCTACATTTGAAGAAGAAGATTTATTATCATTTGAAGCCCAATTATTTTAGCAAAATACATCACAAAAACACCAATTTTTGAGTCACATACAATTTGATTTATTGTGACCTCACCAATCCAATCAAAGGAATCGAACCCGGAACCTTGGTGAGAGAAGCCAGTGTCACGCCCTCTATACTACGAGAGCCACAGTTATGATATGAGGGCCTAGTTGAGCCACAAATTCTTACTTTATTATTGTTGGTTGTTGGTAATATGCTTGTTTCCATTTTCTGTTCATAATTAACTTTTAATTATCGCAAATAACCATCGACCTTTACCCGGAATCCGTCCCGTGTATCAAACACGGACAGAGTTAATTACACAGACACGTGCTTGGTGAACATTTGCAAGGTCAATTATTATTAAAGTTATTACAAAACATTTAATAACTATAATAATCTTTCGTACCCGACACATGTTTACATATGATAATAATATGTAAACTGTTCTTCAATTGTAAGAAATAATTTTTTTTTTATATAATCAACAACAACATTTTTTTTAAACTTATATTTTCGCGTTCAGTGATATTAAATATTGAAAATTATGTTATGTATTTTTTAAGTAGAGTTCTTCTAAAAAAGATTGTATTTTTTACTTACTGAGTGACAATATGATCTTAGATTGAGAACATTTTTCGAATAATATGATAATTATAACTTGTGATAAGTGACATATTAGTTGTTTAACTTCCTTATATTTATTTTTTGTTATGGTTTATGTTTGTGTCTAAAATTCAAATTTAAATTTTAGTGACTATCTATCACCCTATACTATATCCCGGTGAAATGACCATTGGCCCTAAAACATGATGATTATTCAATTAATCTTGATTTCAAACAGACCATTTTCTTTTTATTAAAAACTAACTGTTCGTACCCAGCGTTGCACGGGTTAAAGATTAAGTTGAAAATAAATTTGTGGGGGGAAACAAAGGTTTGATTCGAATGGTATAGATTTGCATCGAAAATATATCAGGGGGAGGAGAAAAAGTAAAAGGCGAGGGGGAAATATAGCCTATGTTACCTGCAGAGTTATAAAGAACAAGTTTTCAAATTTGGAGTCAGATCGGTCGAATGGTACAGATTTGCATCGAAAATATATCAGGGGAAGGGGAAGGTTTAAAAGATAGGTGGGAAATGTCGCATATGTTACCCGCCGAGTCTTTAAGAATAAGTTTCCAAATTTTGAGTCCGATCGATAGAACGGTACAGATTTGCATTTAAAATATGTCAGGGAGAGAGAAAGGGTATGAAAATAGAGAGAAAATGTTGCCTGTGTTATCCGCCGAGTCCTAAAGAATAAGTTTCCAAATTTTGAGTACTATCGATCAAACGGTACAGATTTGCATCGAAAATATGTCAGGGGAGGAGAAAAGGTATGAGAATATGTTGCCTATGTTACCCGCTGAGTCTTAATGAATATTTTTTTAAATTTTGAGTGCAATCGGTCAAACGGTACAGATTTACATCGAAAACATGTCGGGGGGAAGGGAAGGGGTATGAGAATAGGGAGGAAATGTCACCTATGTTACCCGCCGGAATTAAAGAATTAGTCGAACGTATAAATTTGCATCTAAAATATATCAGGGGGAGGAGAAAAGGAAAAAGAGGAGGGAGGAAATTTAGCCTATGTTACCCATCGAGTCCTAGAGAATAAGTTTCCAAATTTTGAGTCCGATCGGTCAAACGGTACATAAAATATGTCAGGGGGAGAGGAAGGGATATGAGAATAGAGGGGAAATATCGCCGATGTTACTCGCGGAGTCATAAAGAATACGTTTCCAAATTTTGAGTCCGATCGGTCAAACGATACAGATTTACATCAAAAATATGTCAGGGGAAGGGAAGGGGTATGAGAATAGGGAGGAAATGTTGCCTGTGTTACTCGCCTGGTCCTAAAGCATAATTATTGAAAATTTGAATGGAATCGGACAAACGGTGTGGATTTGTATAGAGAACAGACAGTTGAGTTTTATATGTATAGATTAAAACGTATTTTTTCCAGTGCTATGTTAAAAATATAGTTGTGTCAAATGTCATCCATTTTATAATTTTTAATGGCATTTCATTTGATATTATTATTTTGCTAGAGTGGTCAGTATTTTATATTATGCTGTTTTAGATTCCCCAATTTTGTTTGCCCCGTAAAATGATTATGTTGGCCAAAGTTTATAGCATTTTGGTCCGCGGATTCAACTAATGTTTGGCATTAAAAAGAGCATTAAACTTTATGTAGGATCGAGCGCATAAAGAGCGCGCTACCAACATTTATCTTGGCAAAAACAACCCTATGTTTTTTTTAACCCATGTACCTACAGAGTTATTCAGAAGCATTTTTTACGGTTCATATTTTAGTAAATCGTAAGTTCAGGGAATGATAAAATGAACTTATATTTCATGTTAAACAATGGAAATATTTTGTGATTATTAAAAAATAAATAAAACTATGAAAATTAATAAATATTTAAACTAAGTAAAAATATCACAAAGAACCATCATTAAAGTAATACTGAAAAAAAAGTACCTTTTCAACAAAATATCTTTTTATATAAGATTATTATTATAGTTATTAAATGTTTTGTAATAACTTTAATAATAATTGACCTTGCAAATGTTCACCAAGCACGTGTCTGTGTAATTAACTCTGTCCGTGTTTGATACACGGGACGGATTCCGGGTAAAGGTCGATGGTTATTTGCGATAATTAAAAGTTAATTATGAACAGAAAATGGAAACAAGCATATTACCAACAACCAACAATAATAAAGTAAGAATTTGTGGCTCAACTAGGCCCTCATATCATAACTGTGGCTCTCGTAGTATAGAGGGCGTGACACTGGCTTCTCTCACCAAGGTTCCGGGTTCGATTCCTTTGATTGGATTGGTGAGGTCACAATAAATCAAATTGTATGTGACTCAAAAATTGGTGTTTTTGTGATGTATTTTGCTAAAATAATTGGGCTTCAAATGATAATAAATCTTCTTCTTCAAATGTAGCAAATTTATTTTGTGGTAACATAATTATAATTAATATAAATTAACTTTGTTTAAACCACTTATTTATTGAAAAAAATCAACATGTTTCAAAGCCAATGGCTTCTTCATCACGAAAACAAAAATAATATTTAAAAATCGAAGTATAGATCAAAAGTTATATATGGAAAATAATAATATAAAGTACCTAATTAATATGAAAATAAATTTAAAAGATAACTATTTGCAAAAAGGAATATTAATTAGGTACTTTATATTATTATTTTCCATATATAACTTTTGATCTATACTTCGATTTTTAAATATTATTTTTGTTTTCCTGATGAAGAAGCCATTGGCTTTGAAACATGTTGATTTTTTTCAATAAATAAGTGGTTTAAACAAAGTTAATTTATATTAATGATAGTAAATCAATAAAAAACGAGTCAGTGGAATATTATAGTATATTTCAAATAGCTTCAGCAATTTATTTAACTTTATTCGTGTGTTCATGTGATGAAAAGACACATTAAATAAACATTTTAAATACATTTTTTATTTAATTTAAAAAAATACATTGTAAAAGAAAATTGGAAATAATATCTTTAAAATTTTGTAAAGTGGCTATCCTTAGAAGTATTAATAACATAAAATATGTTTTTTTTATACAGGATTGTTTTTGTCTTCTCAAAATTTGTCCAGCAAAATCCATTTGATAGTTGACAGCTGAATTATTCTCCGTTTGGTTTGCCATTTCACCATGAATTTACTTAGCCAGAACAGTGCTTGCAAATACTGAAAATTTATTTCGAAAATTTTGGTTCGCGAAACCCTGCGCTGCATCCATTTTACGGTCGAAATCCGAACAATCAGTTCGAATTTATTTCAAGAGAGACTCATGGATCATTTTTGCACGACGTTTTCTCTAATTGATAATACCCAATCACAAAGATGTCGTACAGTGCGCATCGAATAAGATATTTCGCGGAGCGTAGTTTTGAGGAGGACCTGAATAAATCAATTCGCCATCGTGCACAGCATCTGGAGCTGTGTCCATCCACTTTGTGGAAGATTTTGCGATAAGATAATTAGTGTACGAGCTTGCAATATCCAGCTCGAGCAAGAAGCCGCTTAATCACCGTGTGCACCGTAAGTTCAGTGAATGTGCTGAAAGCAAAATTGATCGTAATTTTCACCACAAAATTTTATTCAGTGATAAAGCTCATTTTTGGACGAATGCATCGTCAATAAGGAAAAATTCTACAATGGAGTAAAGAACATCTACAAGCCATTATTAAAACGTCGTTACATTTATAAAAAATCACTATTCAGTGTGCTTTACGGGCTTTGGAACCATTGGTCCATATTTCTTTATAAATGATACCAGCCAGAACATTATAGTCAATAGAGAGCGCTAAAGATCCACTCACAGCCACCAGGATCACTAGACCAGCATCATGGCCGTTACACCAATAAACTACTGAAATAATTTGTGCCTATTATATTTTTCATTTCTATAAGCTGAAAGAAAATTATCAATTTAAAAAAGCAAATGAGATTTTGGAATTCAAATTCGGGAAAATATCGCATCTTCTTAAGTGCTTGTCCAGTCGAATGTTGGCGGACATAAACATTTTTTAACACACAGATTATCGAATGGTCGTTATTGATCCTGATTGATTGTCCAAGTATAACAGTAAATTACAATTTAAAAATTTAATCCTATTCTGAAGATCAATTTGTTTGAATAAATTTTTTTGGATAGGATTTTGGATAGGAAAAATAGGATTAAATTTTTAAATTACAATTTAAAATTTTTATCTAAAGATCAATTTGTGAGAATAGTTTTTTTTTGGCTTGAGTCATGAAATGCAAGATATTATAATGGATATCTCATTGTATGTCCAAAATATTGATAATCCATTTTTTATTTTATTGTTTTGAACTTTCATTTTTCTTTTCATATCCGAATTATCATATTGACATAACTAACCTTGTCATTTAAACAATTTTGGGTCGTTTGTAGATATTTAACCAAATTCAGATATTTTTAAATTTCTACGGTATTTAGGATATTCAATAATATTCCTTCATGAGATTAAATTTTTTTTAATGTTATTTTATTTATTTAAGCACTTCTTTCAATTATCAAACAAATTAAATATAAGTGAAACAACTTATTCAAAAACTGCAAAATTATGTTGGGTGTACATTATTCATACGAATTACAAAAAGAACACACTTTGTATTTTTCCTGATGAAAAGATCATTGGCTCCGTGTTGATAATTCAATAAATAGTGATTTATACACGTGTTTTTTTGTTATTAATATAAGTGAACTGTTGAACATCGAAGAAAACTCAGAAAACCTAAAATGTTGTACGTCCGAGAAAACTCGAGAAGAAGATAAATAAATTTTTATAGGTACAAGAACCCCTGAAATTTACAGAATATTAACCAAAATTCGAAAGAAGAATGCCTCTTGTTAATGATGATTCCCCACCGAGGGATACATAAGAAAGCTCCGCTGCCAGCTTACATCTGCCCAATTTATATGGAGCGGAAAAGAATAATGCTCAGCGGTGACATCTACGTTAACTACTCTGAATATTTTATTTTTAATTCCGTTTCCGTTGATAGGCCCCGCTCGGCGGGAGAAGGTTCGAGGGAATATTAAATTTGAATGGCGACGAACGTGGCCGAAGCACGCGTGCACGGAATAAGCAATTTGTTTATCCCATTCTGCTAATAAATGTATTGTCACGGGACATTTTGCTGATGACAGCATTAGCCTAAAAAGAAAATTAGCTGCAGAATTTAAGCGGGGCAAAATACGCCAAATTTGGAGGGAGCTCTCGTAAAAGTTTACAGTAAGAATTATTCGACGATTTGGTATTATGAATGTCGGCGTTATTTAGAGGTTCAAATGTTTTGTTGATTATTATTTTATTTTGCATAAATAAATAAGCGCTGCTTTGAGAAATGCTAAGACATTTGTCTTGGAATGCTTAGGATGATTTTCAAAATACACTCCGTTTTCGTGTCATTTTACTTAATTTTAAATCACGAAAATTCCAGTAGGTAACGTAAACATTACGTTTCGAGTAATTTGAGAAAACTTTTAAACAAAAATTATTTTGTAGTAAGATAATGAATATAACGAATAAAAAAGCAATTTGTTTTCACTACTTATTGAATGAAAATATCAACATATTTTAAGGCCAATGGTCCATTCATCGGGATTCAATGTATACTACTAAATAAAAAATAAAAAATCGAAGTACCTATAGACAAAAAAAATATAAAATAATAGTATATGGGAAATTAATAATAATTTAATGCTAACTTGAAAACAAATTTAAAAGATTATTATTTGTAAAAAAAACTGGATATTTATAATATTGAATTTACCTACTATTAAATTAGAAATATTGGAAATAAGTGTTAATAGTAAATTGAATATTATAAATAACCACCCTTTTTACATAAAGTTATCTTTTGAATTTGTTTTCAAGTTAGCAGCTAATTATTAATTATTCAAACGAAATTGAAATGCTGAATATGTCTTGTTTTCTTCACTTTAAACAATATAATGGTATACCTAACAAAAATCGTCGAATACTAGATTAAGTCTTTAATAACATTGAATACCTAAAAGTTGATCATCCACCGTTAGATATAACATTTGTTTTAAATAAGGAAGTTAATATAAATAGTGAAAGATATAAAATAAATTTCAAAAATTGTAATTATTATGAAATCAGACAAGTTTTAAATAAAGTTGATTGGAATTCGATATTTGTAGGTGGAGATGTAAATGACCAGGTAGAAAATTTTTACTCTTTAATCTTTGAAATTTTTGATGACCGTATACCATATAGAAAAACAGATCATCAACTTACCCTAAATGGTTCTCACAGGAATGAATGAGATTGATTACACTTAAAAAACAACATCACAAAATATATAAAAAGACCATGTTAGCCAGTAATTATATGAATTTCAGCAAAATTCGAAGAGATTGTTGCAATTTATCTAAGCATTTACGTACACAATATCTATCCAAAATTGAGGAGCCGACTTCAAAAAACTCTACTTTCTTCTTTAAATATTTAAAATCACTTAAAAGCGAGTATTTTGGTTTTTTCAAAATCCATGAAGTAACAAGTGGGTTGACACACCCAAAATGATTATAAATCTCTTTGCTCAATTTTTCAAATCAGTATATGATAACTCAGCACAGGCATCATCGTTTTCTGATCATCAGCCAGCAAACAACCCTTAAAATATTCCTAAAGTAGTTTTCAGTCAATTGGCAGTGAAAAAAAAAACTAAGAACATAAGATGAAAACAATGCCGCAGGTTCTGATAAGGTACCAACAGCCTTTCTTAAAAATTGTCATAGAGAATTATCATATTATATTTTATCCGAAATATTTAACTTGTCTGTACAATCGGGCTTTTTTCCAGAGGTATGGAAAAAGTTATACAATTGCACATAACAAATTCTATAGACCTATTTGCATCCAATCCGCTATACTACACTATTAGAACTCTTATTGTTAAATAGAATTAAAATATACCTATTTAGCATCATATTATCTCTGCAATATAGATTTATGCCTAACAGATCAACTAACTTACTCGTCTTACAAGCGGATGTTCGGGATGCCTTCGAAGAACATCACCAGCTCGATTCTGGTAACACTGATTTCTCCAAGGCGTTTGATAGAGTCTCGCATAAAATTATACTTGATAAACTAAAAGCCTTGGGAGTTTCAGGAAACTTGAAAACATGGCTAGAGAGTTATTTGTATAACAGACAAATTATTGTCAGGATAGCTGATTTAGAGTCTGATCAGTTTTATGATATTAATTGAGTACCACAAGGCTCCCACCTCGTTTCTATATTGTTCACCATTTTCATCAATTAAGTAATTCCCGTACTATTGTATTGCTTTTCGCAGACACAAAACTCTACACTGTACAGGGTAATTGAAACGTGAAATGTCCGGGACTGTAAACATTTGCAGTGCGCACTGGACACTTAACAGAAATGGAGTGAAGTCAATAATCTTCTTTAAATGTCCCCAAATGTCAAGTGATGAGATTTTTACGCACCCGAATAGTAGTGTACTATGATTACAAAATTGATGGAAAAGTTTTGAGTGTGGTAGAAAAAATAAGAGATCTAGGCATAATTGTTGACAAAAAGTTTTCTTAGTCCCCCATATCAACACCACAGCTGATAGAAGATTAAAAACTTAAGGTTTCTTACTTAGGTTAAGCAAAGATTTCAAGAAAATTGATACTATCATATTATTATTTAAGACCCTGATTCGACCAATACTATAATTTAAAACAGTTGTATGGGGCCCTTATTATCACAGTATACCCAGAACAGTAGTTTATCTCCGGCCTGTCGGCGAGTTATTAGCCTACTCTTGCATTGACGCTAAGGTTGTGACTTTATTTTACTCCCTTTCTTTTAACTAGTAGCGTATGAGATTTCGACGCATAAGATAGACACGAAAACCGAAAATTTCTGTAATTAGTGTACCTAGTTTCTGCACTTAAATTGTAAGAACGCTGATTAAAATCAATGTAGACTTTTAAAAACTCACAGTCTTTGTGATAATCAACACACCTTTTTAGCAAAGCACCACAAACATAAAAAAAGGCATTTTTTTCAGGAAGCGCATTTCTAAAGCACCGGCTACGAGCGCGAATGGCACCGAAGGCACGGCCCTTACTGCCGCCGCCTTGTGCCCCCATATTCTATATCAATGTGTGCGTCACAGTGCGTGCGTACACGGCGCCGAGCACGCACGCACACATTCTAATGGGTAGCGGCCAGTTTGTATGAAGACGTATTACTGTTCTTAGTATACTGTGTTATTACACAGTTCACATGAGTAATATAGAGAACGTCCAAAATAAGTTTCTTAGATTTATCAATTCAAGTAACATTGATTACAACATTCTTAGGTCTTTTGGCTTTCTTAATAAACTAGAGACTATCGACTGTCCTCAACTACTCGAACGTATCTGCTTGCGTGTTTCGTCTCGCATAACTAGAAGTCATGCAGGTTTCGCTGTGGAAACTGCAGCTAACTACTTCTTTAATTCCCCACTGCAAAGTCTTCCTAGACTAGCAAACAGATACGAGTAACTTTACATCTTTGCCAATAACTGTATAATATTTAAACATATATTAAAAGGCGTATTGAAAAATTACAAGTATTTGTCAAATTGCACTTAAATAATTGATTTGTATTTGTTTTGATTGTTAATTGAGTGAGATAACAAACTGTTATGTAAATTTGTTATTGTACTATGACTTGTGCTGTTGATTTTCACTCTATATTATTACATTTTTTTGTTTTAGATGTTTCTATTATATTATGTTTTCCTTATGATTTTGCTTGTTATATGCTTTTTACTTTATATTATATTTATCTTTATATATTTGAATTTGTATATTAAGTATTTTTTTCCACTTAATGTCATTATTATTTTTACATGTTATTATTTTTTTTCTTAAAACTATATATTCTATTAATGTTAGCTTTACCTGTCTGTTTGTAAAAACTCTGTCGGGCGTTTATTATAAGTAAATAAATAAATAAAATATACATATATTATTTTATTACATTTTGATTATCCATACTTTGATTTTTGATTTTAAATTTGCAAGTATACAATATATCCTGGTGAAGGCACCATCAGTCCTGAAACATGTAGATATTTTCAATGTATTAGTGGTAAAAAAAACGTTTTCGGATTTTTATTGTTTTAATAACTTATTTTTCTTTATTCATCCGAGCCATAACATCTTCATTCGTAACTCTGTCCATCCAGCTTATTTTGAGAATTCTTCTGTGGATCCACCTTTTTTATTAATTATTAGCTGGTCGTACCCGGCGTTGCACGGGTTAAGGATTAAGTTGAAATTAAATTTGTGAGGGGAAACAAAGGTAACATTGTTTTGCAAAGTCTCTAATTAAAACAATGTTTCCATTTACTCAAAGCTGGGTTGGATATCTATGTAAGAATTCTTTTTTCTATTTTTTTTTATTTTTTCCTATTTTTTCTATCGGGAATATGTGTGCAAAATTTGGGTCCAATCGGTCAAGTGATGTGGATTTGTACAGAAAATAGATCTAGGGAGAGGATGAGTTAGAGGGGGGAGGAGAAATGTCACTTATATTATCCGACTGGTCCTAAAGAATGGGTATACAAAATTTGAGTCAGATCGGTCAAACGGTGTAGATTTGTACAGAAAATGTATCTGGGGGAGACGATTGGATAGAGAGGGAAAGGGAAATGTCACCTACCTAAATGAAATATTAACCATCTAGTCCTAAATAATAAGTTTGCAAATTTCGAGTACGATCGGTCGAACGGTACAAATTAATAATTTTGTCCAACCACAAACTCAACGCTATAAATATTAAAATATAAAGTTTTAATTTGAAAAAAGGTTTTCGAAGAATCAGAATATTAAGAAAATTTAATGGAAAATAGATAATGCTGATAAGCTAGTTTTATTCTTTGTGAAAATATAGATTTATCGTATTTATCATTATAATATAATTCTTTTAAGAAACATTTTGCTAACAAATCTATTTTCAAAGATAAAAGATAAAGATGAGGAATGACCATTGTTTTGGGGGCGGTAAAAGTTTCTGAAGACCCCGGGCGCCTAATGATTGAGTTGGCTTACAAAAAGTGGCGCCCGACAAATATTCCCTCCCGCCAGCCCCCTTATTCCATTCCTCTGAACGCAGGGCAATTAGCAAAATTGAAATTTGTTAACATTTTAGTGAATAAATTATTTCTTAACGCGTTATAAAATACTAAATTTGTCGTCTTACGAAATTTTTTATAGCTTAGTAAATACGTCACAAAAAAAATGCAAAGCTCAAAACTCTCCAAAAATACTGTGCTGCACTCAGAGCTAAAACCTGAAGCCTTCAAAATGCTGGTGGACTACTTTTTAAGTTTTAGTTAAGTCTTTGTTAAAAATAAGATTTTAATTGAAAAATATCATATTCAAATGAATTAGAGAAACGTTTTTAAATCTATTTAAAATATATAATAATATTATTGTTAAAGGACTGTAATATAATAAATGAAAAGAGTTTTATATAATGTGACCCTAGATGAAGATTTTCTGGCATCAAACATACCCAATTTTTCTAGACTAAGTAAGACATATTCGATATTTCAAACAATCTAGAAGAATCGGATTTCCATAATGAAATTAGTTATGCAGGTAGTTAATATTTAGTTTATCAAAAGTGATATTTAACGTAGGTGTGTTACTTTGGATATACATATAAAGGTAAATTTATATATAAATACAAAATAATTTTGAAATATTATATTTGATATGGTTTCTTCGTTATGCACACACGTTGAGTCAACATTACTATATACTACAAAAGTTTCGAGAAGAGCTGTACCTCCCATAATCAGGTGAACTTTATAAATTATACCTGGTGATGAGAGGGGCTGTTTCTTTCGAAAAAATATCAGTTATAATTTTAACTCAACGTATGTGTTTTACGAAGTTGTTGAAATTTTCAGCACTTTAGATACCAAATATTATATTCCGAAGAGATCCTATCATTCACATTATTAAGAAAATTGACGGGACTGAGAGTCACCGAAAGGCCTTCATCTAGCAATAATAACAGATGGAAATATAAATAACACAAAAATATTATTTTTTAAAAATCCGATTGTGCAAAGAATGAATCATTTTTTTTAAAAAGTTTTAAATTTAAATTCATTTTGCTCACTTTGAGATAATTATATTTGAATAATTAGTTGCTCGATAATAATAATTATTCTAAGAATGGAATCTAAAAAAGTAATATTAATCTCCACGTACTGTTTCTGTGTATGGATTTATTTAAAGTAAGTAGAGGAGGTTGATATGGTGGAGGATTAATTTATTTTATTTGCGCCATTTCTATAATAAAACTTCATATCTAAAATAATTATTTATGGACATTTAGGGTTAAAATATTTTTAACAAGTACGGGTTTGCTTTATTTCTTAACACTACTTCTTGGCATGGGACCTACTGCAGCGAAATACATAATGAAAACATTAACTCGAGAAAATCAAATGGATGTATTATGACTTCAACTGGGATTCTAAGAAGAATTTCTAGAAGCCAGTATAGCCAGTATCATACCTACTACTACGAGAGTTGCCGATTAGTTGATTTTTTTTTTAATAAAATACCGGAAATGGTATGACATTGCAAGCTAATACTTACTTTTAACATCAACATTTACTTGTCACAGCAGCTCTGCAAGGAAATCCGAAACGGCGGTCAGAAAGGTTAGATATACAAAACTATCCCAGAAATCTTCACACAAGATTCTGAACGGCAGTGAAAACCTGAGAACATTTTTAAATGTATTTTTAAATTAAAAGAGAAAAAACAATTTTTGTAATTTATTCTTCCAACGAGTATACTAGATTTTAACATGAAAACTGCTTTTTATTAATTTATTGTATTGTTAAACAATTTTTTTTTAACAATATTTCATATTTTATGAGAACACAATTCCTGAATTTATCCATTGCGGGATTATTATTTAATAAAGATAACTCATAGAAGTCTCAGAGAATTCTAGTAATTGTGTTCTCAAAATATACATATAAAAATATTGTTAAAAATATAAACTGATCTATAAAAGGTGTTCAAAACTTTAAAATATTGGTATTCAGGCAATTGACGATAAAATAATAGAGCAAGTAACGAGCTTCAAGTACTTGGGTGTCGAGATATCCAGCAGTAACGACCTCTACGAAGAAGTAAGAGAGCAAGCAAACAAAGCCGCAACTATTGCTGGATGCTTGAGAAATGCTGTCTGGAGAAACGAACATATGCTCAAGGAGAGCAAAGTGAAGATATACAAGACCTGTGTCAGCCCAATCATGACTTACGGTATCGAGACAAGGGCTGACACTACCAGAACAAAAAATCTCCTAAGAATAACTGAGATGAAGACTCTCCGACCCATTGCGGGACTGACAATCCGAGCCCGAGTGAGGAATTTCGAAATACGAAGGACCTGTGACGTCGAGGATATTGTCCGATGGGGAAGATCTAGAAGACGTTACTGGAGAGATCATGTGGAGAGAGCTTGTACTGAGAGAGTAGTGAGCATAGCAGCGAACAAGCTGCCGTCTGGTACCAGACTCCCAGGAAGACCGCATAAAAGATGGCGAGATAGCTGGACATCTGTATCCCAGGAACAGGCTCCGAGCAATGACAGGACGCAGTCCTAGATGAAGCAGAAGAAGAAGAAGAAGGTATTCAGGCGTATTCTAGTATACACGTTAAATAATTCGGAAAAATATCTGTAATGTTCTCTGGGTGTGTGCGGAGATAAATCTTCGTTCTAATAAAATTGGAGTAGGGGAGGGGGGCATAGTGGGGTAGCGGGGTATAGCGGGGAATCCCTATAACAGCTCGTACAAAACGCCGTGCAATGTTTCAAAGGGCTCGCTTTAATTAGTCGTCAGTCGCCACGTGACCTTCACATACGATCCACGCCATTTTGACAGCCGTTTATGCTATATTAAAAAAGACTAAAAAACTATGTTTTCGTTGAAAAAATACGTGAAATTAATTTTTTGTTTTGAAGCAGTATCTTCTAGATTTCATAATTAAAAATACAAGATTGTCTGTGAAAAAGGTAAGATGTTGTCAGTTTATATTTTGTTGTTAAAGTAACAATGATATCGTTTGAAAGATACCCCACTTTTCCTCCTTTTCAGGCAACTAAAATAACTTTTTTAAAGACAAATAAATTGTTTTTTATATCCTTCATTATATATTTTTTTTTTTCAGTCAATATGGTTCGCACATATAAAAGGACTACAGATCAGCATTCATGATCTATGGAAGGAATGAACAGTAGTGTGTCGGAAGAAATGGGCTTTAGAAAGCAGCCACTTTACACAACGTTACATACTACACTAGAATGGTATGTTTCTAAATATTGGGATAATCCGGACGATAGTATGTTTCAGAAGAAGTTGGTCACAATTGTGACACAATTTCAGACCGCTGCACTATTCGAAAAAGCTTTTGTATCTGCAGCAACTAGGATGACTGATATTAATGCATATAGAGCCACAGGTATTTGACCTATGAATAAGGATACATTTAGTGATTATTTAGTGCAGACTTTGCACCCGCGAAAACTACAAACAATTCTGAACCTTCTCAGATACTTTTAGTCGATAAAGCCATATTGCAGGATGACAACACGCCACATCGACAAGAACCTTTAGCAGTTGAGCCTACCGTAAAGATACCACCCAAACAACCAACCTTCACAAGGGAACTTTCTCCACAACCTGATTGTTCTTGGATGACTAATAGACCGTTGTTTTTTACAACAACTCCAGAACAAATAATTCCATCTAAAGATTTGGAATTTAAATCAGATATACAGAAAAAGAAAGGCAAACGTTCCTTAGAAGATGATGACGATTCTGAATGCGTATACTGTGGCTACTTGTGGTCAGAATCAACAAAGGGATGGATTCGCTGCCTAAAATGTTCCCGTTTGTGACACTGCTCTTGTGCAGGAGAAGATGACCAAGCTACTCGTTTATGTGCAATGTGCGTTGATGACTAAATTATTTTTAAATGTTAATTTACAGAAGCAATATATATAATTAGTAAAGTTGTTTTGTTTGTTACTCTGTTTCTATAGTTTTAAAAGAAAAGTTTGTGATGATAAGGAGGTTCTTATTTGTACCAAAGTTTTGTCGTTCCTTTTGACTTAAATAATAAAGACTATTATGTTTGGAATCTAACTTTTTATTTTCACACTTAGACTATCCCACAATGCCCCATAGGGTACCCCACTTTACCCCCACATAGGGGGCATAGCGGGGCAAATTCCATTTTACATTTATGTATTCACGTATCGTAGTTGTTAAATCATAATATTTTATCTTGTAGGTATGTTTAAGTCTTAAGCTATGCCCCCCCCCCCCTTCCCTATTCACGTCGCGGTGGCTACGCAAATAAAAGAGCCTGCCAAATGGCGTCTTTCGCTTTATACCATTCGCTCTCTCGTTCTTCCAGGCCGTTTGTCACTCTCATTCATCAGACGGACGTAACTCGGATCCGTTAGAATATCACATAAATATTAGAAAGGATATTGCTTAATACTCCACATTAAAAAACACAGATATAACATAACCAATTGCAAAACCTGTGTATACTATTTCGTGATAAAGACCACATATACCTCTGTCATAGTTCCTTCAAATAAATGGAAGGTTTTAATTCGGAACATATATACAACTCTCAAAATTTTTATAATTTGTGGATATTTTTGCGATGAAAATAATGAATGTTGTATCATGTAGAGTGATCATATAAATAGTTTCGTCTCTGTGAGACTTCTTTAAATTTTCTTATTTATTATTAATATCTTAAATATAATCTAAAATATCATTTTAAATAAATGTCTGCAAACCAGAAGCGAAATTAATGAATCCTTGGAGGAATTCATAATAATAATAAGTTTGTAAGCCTGTAGATATTTCAAATGTAGCTCCGAAATAAAACATTATGCCCGAGTTGCTTTTTTCATAAGATTGTACTGTGCAGAACTATTGATAAATTAAATTATACCCAAGCTGCTCCAGACTGCATGCAAGTATAAACGATGCAATAACGCATACTGCATGACGTTAGACTTTGGCGGTATTGCAGTGCCTCAGAATTGTTTACACAGGGCGGGTGTACAGGGTCCAAGCTCTCTCAAGGGTAAATAGACCGATATTATTTAACAAATTGGATTAGAATATGTGCAACGACACATTTTTTTATGAAATATTTATGATTTTTGCATAGTACCTACTCCAGTAAAATACGTATATCACGAAAACTGCGTGTCTTATTTTCAGCTTTACGGTTGAAGTGGAGGAAGATTTTGAGGAGGCCAAAACCTATCAGGAATTGAAGAGGCAAGAGCAATGATGATGTGATACAAGAGTAATAATATCTAAAAGGCGCCGAGTATCACTGATCCTTAGGTCAAGACTTGAATGACGAAATGATGACTATCCTCTAGCTCAATCAAATAATAATCCATAAATAAATAAATTTTAGGATTCAACTGGATGTGAAAGACAGAAGGTATATGAGTGGAGTGTGAAGGTCAAAATGTGAATAGAGAAAAACATGAAAAGTGACAGTAAAATGTTACATATATTGTGAAATACTCAGTAATATTTCACCGGGATGAATCTGTGTTTTGTATCTGGGTTTTCATTTGATACTGATTATAATAGTATATTACTCGTTGCCATATGAGTAAGAATAATTAGTAAATATCTCAGCATTAAAAATACATAAAAATAATGAATTAAACTAATCCTCAGGTAAGCAAGTACATACGTAACAATTATGAATAAAACGCTTTATAGAACACCATAAATAATTATGATTTCCACAAAGCAAACGCCGCCATTTTCAATCTTTTAGGTATATATGTTTTTAATATTTTTTTAAATATGTTGTTTTAGACATTTTTAGAGTTGTATACCCTAATATGATAGAGATAGACTTTTATTATGTTTATAAGTTAACAGAATTTTGAACCTTGCGGTCTTTTTATACTGTCCGCGGTTGGTGGAGTGACGACCCAGCTTCTGGTAATAGATTATATAATATATATATTTATATATTTTTTTTTTCAGACACTTATTATTAAAAATTTATATTAATATATATATATATATATATGACGAACTACTTTCTGGGGGAACCCGCATCAAACAGTCCTGAAAAGGACTTTTAAACTCCCGACGTTTCGAACAGGTAACACTGATCATTCTCAAGGGCCTCTTATTTTGATTCCTGCCCAAAACTGGACGAGTAAGCCCGACTGTTCGGGGCAAGAGCCAGAACAAAAGTGAATTAAAATCCTTATTGGTGCTAAACATTATTGATTTTTATTTATTTGTTTAATAGCCGACTTTGGGAACGGGTAATTACTTTACTAATTGGTTTTTCTATTATTGTTGAATTTTGTGGGTTAATTTTAAAAGTTGGGTTTTTTTCCTGAATTGCAGTATTACATGTGTTTGTCTCAAAGATATTAGTCCAGGTATTTGGTATTCTTATGGAATCCCAAATATATTTTGACGTGAGGTTCTGATGCTTCCATCAGAACTCCTCGTCACAACCAGTTTTGCTCAGTCGGAGAAGAATGGGACTCACCTTACTTCTACATTTCGAACTCAGGATATTTCTGTGTCGTGTACGCTGCACTTCAGCTGTCTCTCATTTTAACATATTTAAAGTTGCAACAGTTCAATTACAAGGGTTATACAACGAAACATTCTTTAGTTAACATGTGAATTTATTCAAATAAATTTAATCAAAAATTAATGGTGCCACAGAAGGTGACAATTTTCCGTAAAATATTTTTGTGAATTTTGCACATCGAAATCATTTTTGTATAATAAATAGAGTTGAATAATTTAATTTACCGCGCCTCGACATTATCGCTAGCGGCCGCATTAAACAAGGATGGAAAATAAAATCGAAACTAAATACTTTTATACTACTAGCGGTGACGCAGCGCTGGTGTCGGAAACGCCGGCAATCACATTCTGTAGATTCAATTAACATCAGGTCAAAAGTTCTAAATCAGATTAAAAAAAAACAATGAAGCTACAATAGGCTGTGCGAATACATTTGCTTGGTGACATTGATTTCAGATGACATGTCAGGATTTCTGGCATAAACACGGCTTCCGCATGTAGTTAGCAATGTTCTTTTAAAAACGGCACGACCTGATGCAGTCGTTCTATTCAATTTTCGGAGCCAGATAAACTCCCAGCTCGCTCCAGGCGTGACGTGATGTTGATGATAAAAAAATTTGGAATACCAAGCATGTCGTAGCAATGTTCTTTTAAAAACGGCACGACCTGATGCAGTCGTTCTATTCTGAGCCAGATAAACTCCCAGCTCGCTCCAGGCGTGACTGGAATGTCGTGGTCTTCATTTTACTGGCCTTGCATCTGAAGCAGGATTGCTCCCTTATGGGTCCAGAGAACAACCCCACCCCGAGGCTTTGGGCTGCCGATGCAGACGACTTCCGGAACATCATCTCTGCAGCTGCCCCCCAGGCATTGCAAGGGATGCACCCTTCACTCCACGACGCGTCACCTGGTCATGGCGCGAAACGCTGGCGTGGAAGGACTCTCTTAACACGAGGGTTCACAGAAAGGCTCACATCTTGCGTGCGGAAGTGTCAGATTTCGAATGCGCCATTTTGTAATATCGTCCCGACTGCCGTGAAACTATCTGCAGTAGACCAAAGACATTTATTTTTTCCCATAGAGTATTCGCGGTACCTACGCGGATTAAAATCAATGTTTGGTGCAGATATTTGGTGCGGGGATCGATAAATTCATTACTTTTAGATGTTTCGCGAAGAGGTGTGACGAACAGAGGTTTCTACGTCACATATATATATATATATATATATATATATATATATATATAAATATATATATTTTTAGGCAAGTTAATTGTATTGTGGGTTGTCTGTATCTAGTGGTGAATTCTGCGCGTCTATCTGTGCAGTCGCCACAGCATTCACCTTGCCCAACTATCGTCAGTACCAGGTGCAGATGGGCAAGTGCGGGGCAAAAGCCGCCAGAGTATATTTCATTGGTACTCACCTTGGTGTACGCCGACTCAGTTTCTGAGGGAACTCTTCACGGAAATGAACTTACATCAACAAGAGTAGTGTATTCAATGCAGTTACAATATAGAGGACCAGGGCTTAAGTGATCACTCTACACAATGCAACGATCACCAATTCCGTAGTAAGAAAATCCACACATTATCAAATTTTGAAAGATCTGTATATGTTCAAATTTTTTGTTTATTTGAAAGGACTATGCTTGAGGTATCTGTAGTCTTTTATCATGAACAAGTAGTATACACTGATTTTCGCAGCTGGTAATGATACCTCTATATTTTTTTTAAGTGGACCAATATATTTTTTAATGTATACGTGACATTCTTATGAATTTTTCTAAGGTATATACAAGAGTTCGCCTGAATATCAGTATTTTTTTTTTTTTTAACTCCTTTCATACACAGTATTAAAAAAAAGAGGTACCAGCTGCAAAAATCTATGTGTAGTTATGTTTAAAAATTATAATATTTTAAAATTAAAATAAAGTATATAGTATCGAGACGAATGTCTTTCAGAATGTATGAAAGAGTCAGGAAATAATGAGAGAGTGAATGGGAATAAAAAAGGATGCTCTATCCTTGAGCGCCAACCAGCATAATTTAACCACCAAAACTACTATTTAAGCTACCTGTAAACCGCTAATAATATTACCGCGATATAAACTCATTGTTACAAGTCAATAAATATCTTCAGGTAGAAGGCCGACAGTTGGAAGGACGAGAATATTACAAAAAGCAAAAGAAAATTTTAACCAAAATTGTTCAGCGACACTCTGTGTGTATTAACTTTGCAATAAATTAGAAAAATATACATTTTAGATGGAAACAAATAAAAATGTCGCTTTGGTGTGATGGATGAGAAAATGTATCTCTAAGAAACATTTTGCTAATTTTCTCACCTTCGGAGGAATTTCTTTGTTATATTTGCATGCTGTCAGCTGTCAGCGCTTCTGTGTGAGGGAAATATTGCCTACTGCGTGATCTTTAAATATATTTATCACCCTCCCAAAGCAAACACTGCGACATGCCCCGCCACCCTCCCTCGAGGCCGGGCAGAGCCGGCGGAGGACTCAAATGAACAGGATGCGGTGTGCACTTTTGAATTTGAATAATTTACATACACAGAAGCCTAGATGGCCTTTGAAGACTGAGAGAAATTATGTTATTGTAAAAAGATTTTTTTGTGAATAGTACCACAAAGGCTATATAGCGCTAGAGAAATGCATAGTGGGTTGCTTTCCAGTAGTGGAATGTTTAAAAATATGGCGTGCAGTTGACTTATTTTACCAATAATTTATTTGGACGATGTAAATAATAGAACACATTAAATTCATTATTTATTTAAACATATTTCTATAAAATCATACGACATCTAATGTATCTAATCTAAATATAATAATTTCGTTGTCTGTCGGTCTGTAAGTCCATAAGTTGCTGGAACTAAAACTTTAGATAATTAGAGTGTGACATGCAATCAGCGCGCAACGTGCTTCTTCTTCTTCTACTTCTGCATGTGTTTGACTGTATCCTGTCATTTTTCGGCTCCTATTCCTGAGATATGCTAGCCCTCCAACGCGCAACGTTTGTGTGGTCTTCCTGGAGGTCTTCTGCCTCCAGGTATCTTATTCATAGCTATTCTTACCACTCTTGGCGAATCAGCCACTTCCGAATTTCGGAGTTTCGTACTCTGTCTCAGATTATTTATTTTTTTATTTCAACGGTTACAAAACCTATTACAGTAATTTGATGTTGTACTAATTACCTTATAATATAAAATAAGAGTAAGTAAAAGTAAGTATAAGATAATAAAGATAAAATATGTAGAATAAAGAGTTAATATAAAATAACAGAATAATGTCAAAAGTAAGCATAAAATAACAGAGATAAAAAAAAAATACAGAGTAAATATAAAATAACAAAAGTATTAAGAAGAAGTAATATATATTCAATAGTATGAAAAAGTTAACAAATGAGAATTAATTACAATTTATGAAATTATGTAGCAACAGAGTTAGAAACTAAAATGGACTGCCTTATTTCTCTAACAAGTAATTTTATGTTACACAAAATACATCTTCTAATATAAAGTGACAAAGTAATTTATGATATAAAATGAAAAAATAATTTATAATATAAATTGAGAAAGTAAATAAAAGTAAGTATAAGATAACAAAGATAAAAGATATAAAATACAGAGTAAATATAAGAAGCGTAATAGTGACAAAAGTCAGAATCAAATAACAAAGATATAAAATTTAAATACAGAGCAAATATAAAAAAGAAATAATATACATTATTAATAGTATCAAAAAGTTAAACGGTGAATTAATTACAATTTATGAAATTATGAAGCAACCGAGTTAGAAACTAAAATGGACTGCCTTGTTTCTCTAAGAGGTATTTATTGATATGAGTACGGTAGCACTCTAATGTAACACTGAAGATGTCCGATATGTGTGCGTATTCGTTCCCTAGTGTAAGTAATCTGTTAATCGTACAGTGTTGGAAGTGCGCAGTATTCGTTTTGTTGCAGAAATAAGTATTTTGGGAACGGGTATGCCTTTGTGGCACGTTGATTGTAATAAGCGATAGGAGGTCAGGTGCATCCAATCTGTTACTATTAATTATTTTGAATAGAAAAATTAAGTCAGCTATTATACGTCTATCACAGAGTTTCGTTAGCCTTGACGTTTGTAGAAGATAGTTGTAGTTAATTTGCTCTATTGGGATACGTAACCTATAGCTTAAATATCTTAAAAATTTGTAGTGTACTTTTTCTATTTTGTGGATGTGGCTTGTGTAATATGGTGACCATAGAGGGCTGCAGTATTCTAACTGACTTCTAACTAGGGATTTATATAGATGTATGCAAGTAGAAAGATTTTTAAAGTTTTGGGAATTGCGAAATATAAATCCAAGCATTTTCATTCCTTTGTTGGAGATATTGTTAATGTGACTTATATAGTTTAATTTTGAATCTATTGTGATTCCCAAATCATTGACCTCGTATACTTTATTTAGATGGATGTTATCAATCTGATAGTTAAAAACAATTGGATTTTTAATTCTGCAGAAGGTAATACTTTGGCATTTATCTGTATTTAAGTGAAGTTTATTGATAGTACACCAATAGTGAAGTTTCTTTAGTGATTCTTGAAGCATCACGCAGTCGTTTAGGGATTTAATTGAGGTATAAATTTTCATGTCGTCTGCAAATAACAAGACATTTATTGGGTCTTTGAAAATTGCAACAATGTCGTTAATGAAGAAAATAAATAAGAACGGTCCTATGTGGGAACCTTGCGGTATGCCACTGCTTGATGTAAATTTGTATGACAGAGAATCGTTTATTTTGACTTGCAGGTTTCTATCTAGTAGATAGCTTGTGAACCAGCTTAGGAGATTCCCTTGTATTCCTAATTTACATAATTTTGCTAGTAAGATCTCGTGGCTGACTGTGTCAAAGGCTTTGCTGAAATCTGTGTAAATCGCATCCACCTGCCCTCTATTGTCTAGATTTTTAGAAATAAATGTCGTATACAGTGTAAGGTTTGTCAAAGTTGATGCACGCAATTGTCGAAATTTACACAGTCTAGACATTTTTATATTATTTTTTATTTAGTTTAAGCTTCAAGCGAATTACGTCAATTAAAAAAAATGATTTTCCATTCATGAATTTTCTTCAGATTAAAAATCCTGCAATTTTTTGTCCCGTGATTTTTCACAGGTGTACATATATATATATATATATATATATATATATGGATATTAGGAATGAATGTAAAGCTGATCTTAGCATAATTAATAGAATTAAAAAAGGGTCGCTCAGATAGTTTGGGCATTTTGAGCGAATGAATGAGGAAAGAATGGTATGAATGAGGGCGACCGCGGAAGACGTGGCTTGACCAGATCAACCATATACTGGAAGATGGTCCCGTTACAAGCCTCAACAACCGGCGAGCTTGCATGCGAAGATGTATGAATGTGGATGAGGCGAGAGTTGAATGTCAGGACAGAAGAGTACGGCACTCTATCCTCTCTGCCTGCTCCCACGGGGAAACGGCGTGATGGTCAGTAAGTATATATATATATATATATATGTGTGTTGCCAGAGCAGGCCGAAGACACTTGTAGTTCGGATATAAGACTGAGTTTCAAATGATAATGTATTGTTTTTTTAATATATGTATTTCGTACCCAGTATTGTGTAAATATCTCATCAAAAATAATAAAATAATTAATTCTCAAGTCTCAATATAAAGTCCACACATACATAATTTTCCACATAAATAGCTTCTTCTCTATGAGACGTCTCTAATTAACCTTTATTCAAATATTAATTCTTGCACAATTAAATTCCCCCTAATTGTCGTTAAGATTAGAAAAATTAAAAACAATATAAAAAATCCAAAAATACTTCTTCTTGTAGTAAGCGTGACTTATTTACTGTATAATAAATATTTTTTTTAAGCTCGAACATTTTATAATTGTTTCAAAAATTACAAGCTCGTAGTAATTTTTTAAACCAAGTGAACGCATTTGCAACCGACGGCGACGTGGTTGCAAATTTGGAAGAGGAAATTATTTTACCTAGTGTTTATTTATTTTAATGGTACATTATGTAGTTTACCTCCGTATGTAGTTTAAAATGCAGAGATTGGTTTATCACAGCTCTTCGGATTGAATAAGTTCCCGGCATATATCCTTGTGTCATTGTGTCCCAAATTTTGTTACTTTCTATTAAAATTTATTATTTATTAAAATGATAAGGAAAAATTACTAATTTTATATTTTGGCCGTGAAACTATTGAGACATGCATAATTATATAAAAATATGTATTTCTTAGTCCGTGACGTCCTTAGGTCAGTTTTATTAACCTTTTCCAGGTAACTTTCCAATAAATAAAACTTTTTTTAAAATACGAATCTGTTGTATTAGGGTAGGTATTTCATAAAAAAAATTCTATCGTATTTGTTCTGTGAGAAATATTAAATAAGTTTCAAGAAATTTGGATACGGGAAATGTATTAAAACGCAATATTATATTCTTTCTTCAAAATGTGAAATCTTCTGAACCTAAGCAAATATCAGAAGATTTCTCCATTATGTATTACAGTATTGACTTGGGAAAAACCGAATATAGCTCTAGAATAAATGTGACTTTTATTTGAAATAAATTCTACATTTCCTGCATAACATATTAATATGTATGCATGCGAAGTTGACTCATGATTATTCAATATTTTAGGAAAAATTGACTGGAATAAAAAGAAAACCTAAACCAAAAAAAAAATAATCTTAAAATTAAGTAGGTGTATAATAAAAAATATATAATTATTCAAATTAAATCCCAGAAAAAGTGCAAATTATTAATAAATCAACCGCCATGCAAGGGTAGTTCAAATGTACACCTAAACGTACATCATAATTATGAAGTGATTTAAAATACTGGAATTTTCACATTTTCAATTAAGATTAGAATAATTATTGATATTTTATAGCTAATCAATCACCTGGCTAATGCGACATCGGATAATTGAGAGTATGGTTTTATATCATTTTATTATTTAACTTACTTTACACAATCGCCTTCCTTTTAATATCCTTCCCAGATTTGTCGTCCCTATAAAACAACACAAGGAATACACAAACTCTTTAATTCGTTTTAAGAATTAAATATTTACCACTACACTATACCAAGTTATTCATGACAACAAGCGGTTTATAATGAATTTCTGGTGCCAACTCTAACACGTGAAAGTGAAGCTTGGAATTGATAAAAAAAAATAAAAGTAGACTGAATGTGGAAATGTGGACGCTTAAGTGCGCGTATAGAAAATCAGGGTTCCATAAAGTGAGGAACGAACAAATTAGATGTAAAAATTATACTAGGTGTAATGTAGTAAATAAAACAAAGAACGAGTCGCTGAGATGGTTTGGTCCTGTTGAATGATGAGTTTCGAAGGCAGTAGGAAAGCAGATCACCATCAGATATAACAATTATTGGAAGAAAGCTTTAATAACAAGCGCGCACAAGAAGATGTTAGAAGAGTGTGTCGTTCAATCCTCTTTGATTGTCCCTGCGGAGAAATGGCGCAATGTTTATTTAGTTTTTTCACGTTGTATTGAAAACTCTAAATTTTTTAAAACATGTTTCATTAACTTGAGTTATGTGTTCGCTACGTAATAATAACAAGTAATAATTTAAAAACATGTCGTTTCTGAGAAATACACAAATATATTGTGAATATTTTTTTGCGGAATACTCAATTTTTGTTGAGATAACTTTATACATGTTTCTGCGAATTATATAAATACATTATGTGAGTGGTATTTTTGTATACATTTTTGATAGATGTCAACATATGTACATGTCTGAGATTATTCATTCCGAGTAAATAACTTTCTCAGTAAGTAACACACAAAACACTTAGTAAATTCATATGAAATAAATCTATTTATTAATAGTACGGGCTTTTTCATTATTATAACTTTATAATTTATTAAGTATTTACACACAGCATTTACCTACATATATAGTATTGCAGTTTAAATACCAAAACATTTATAAATATACTTACATTTTTTTTATCTTAATCTAATTTCACTAATATAGTCATTTACATCCACAGTTCATTTTAGAACATAGACATCAAATAAATGTACACATGTACTAACTTAATAGGTAAAAGCTAAAAGAAATATAATAAAGCAACGTTGTAATTTGCAAATGAAATTACATTATATTTATATTATTATTTTTGACAACCTTTGAAGATAAATTTAATTAAAAATTATACATTTTAAGTCGAAGGATTGGGGCCATTTAAATTCTGATTTACTAAATTGTAATTTTAATACAACATTAAAATCTAGAAAGGGATTTGCGATGTGTGGTCACTAATGTGATATTGTGTGAAGAAGGTTGAAAAGGAAGTTTGCATATGTCTACGGTTTCTTCTACATATGTTCTGTGAAATGTTGTGATGTATGCTAGGGTAAAGATGGCAAGCGTCACACGTCTTATTTTTATAACTTTGGATTTCTGGATGTTTTTGGTATATTTTTGTGTGTTCCAAATACATGTAGAATTTTCTAGATTGTTCGGAAAACAAAAAAGAACCAGTACTGTCTATTTAGGTTGGCGAAATTCTATGTGATATATACCGATAGTCAGATGACAGAAGGGACCATCAGTAGTTTTTTTCCGTTATAAAGTTTTCTTCCACAAAGTTCTCGAAATAAGTTAATCATTAATGTGACCAAACAACACATCTGTCACTAACATACTATCGAAGTTATAGTGTGATGAAGTAGCTTAGCCGAAAGATATGAGCATTTTTGTAACATGAGAATTTAGTAAGAAAGTATCTATTAAGAAATGAGAGAATATGAAAGTCAGTGAATTTAAAACTGCCTTTCTTCATTCAAATATTTATTTGTGGAAAATAATTCTCACTGTATGCAGATAAAACCAAGTAGGTACATGGCCAAAACAAGATTGATTATGGTCATAGCCGGAAGCATATTTAAATACTTATCGATGACTATAAAATAATTCTGAACTCTGGGGGTCATATCACTAGGTTAAAATATTATAATGATACTACCGTGAGCACAAAGAAGAAGTATCCGACCCTACACTCAACTCCTACTTCTCTACTGAAGCTCTGATGAAAATTGTTCCTAAAAAATCAACTCTGATGACTTATAGCAAATCAAAAATCTTTACCGGACCGGCATGTTTTAAATAAAGGTGAATGCTGTTTCGAGAATAATGTATCAACATAATTATACACCTAACCACTATACACCTAATACTAAAACCAATACCTTAAACAACAACAAAAAACACTGATAATTATGATTAAGTACAACAGCTCATACCTATATACAAATCTCCTGAAAAACCTTAAAAAAGAAAATCTCATACCCATATTTAAATCTCCTGAAAAACCCTAAAAAAGAAAATCTCACTAAAATTTTGATGACAAAAGAGGCTGGATGCGTTACAAGATGATATATTTTTAAATTTTACATTATATCAATATTTTACAACCTCAAATTAACGAAACCTAAAATAGTTTATTAATTCATTAAAAATTTGTGATCATCTAAATATTTTGGTTGGCATGCTAAATTGATATCTTATTGTTGCTCTACTGAACATTTTTCAAAATAACAGATGGTCACTTAGTCATCTGGCTACCGATATCTTTCGATGCGATCGATAGCACATTGCAAAGCATACCGAAGGTTAACAAAATTGTTAAATTTTTTATAAATTTTCTTCAACGATATAAGATTTTTCCGAGAGAGTTGTTTACTTGACTGCCAGCCAAGTGGAACCGTCCCTCTATTGGAGAAGAAACGAGACACTCTGAGATGTTCCCAAAGGGAGAAGAACGTCGCACATCATCGTTTTTGATGGTCATAATACAGAGTGTTTCATAAATATGATAAATCAGGTTATTTCTTGGATTCTATTAAATGTTTCTGAAATATATATATAACTATCTTTCACGAGATTGTAGAAACATAAAGTATTATACATAAACGAAGATTTTCTAGCGCTCTTTTTGCACCGTATGTATTACCGGGATTCGCTTCTCGGTTATACATACGGGGCGTATAAAATATCCGAAATTACAGTTAAATATGTCTAACGACCGTAATAACAACCTTAACTCTTAAATATAAAGTGATTTTTATTTATGGTTTGTGTGTTTAGTTTGTAGAACTCCATGTTTGTTTTTAATGAAATTAAAAATAAATTAAATTTTTAATATATATTATTGTTATGTTCTGCAGGTTGAGTGTATTATATTTGACCTGCAGAACTAAATATCGAATATTTAATAAAATTTAGTTAATTTTAAATTTCATTAAAAATAATATTTTTAATGTATTTCAAGAGTGTATTTATTAAGAGTAATTAATCCTACTTCAATATCTTCTCCTGCATTAATAAGTGCCAATAAAAAAATATAAATAATCTCTTTCTTCTATAAATTACCCAATTTATACCTAAGTTTCAGGCTTCCAGGGTGGTGGTGGATAGTTTCTAAAATTGTAAGGATTCTAAACAAATAAATAGAAATATAATTTGAATGCCGCTTTACGAATCATCCCTTATATGTTTCCCTATTTGTTTAGCATTCCGCCGTGTTCCGCTTACTTCAGCGCGTATGGAAATTGAGCCACGCCGGCCGCGCAATAGTGACACATCACATTCATCATTACTTTTACACGTATTTTTTCTTCCTTCAGAAACAATTTTTAAGTTGAGCATCCCCGTACCTCGATAAATACGTTGGCGTTTTGAAGTTGATGGATATCCGCGGAGGAGAGCATCAAAATGCTCGCTCGGCTGCCGGCAGCACTATCACGCCCTCGTAAATAAAGTAACAGATCTTTTTATAGTCTGGCGAAATTTCCAAGAATATAAAACAAGTCTGAAATACGAAAACAGTTTATTTGCCCTGCAACAATATTCCTTAATAAGTTACAAATAATAAGAAACATTTTTATGTATCCAGCCAAATGTTTTTCTTAACCTTGAAACGAGAAACAAGATGTTCGGAATGATCATGTTTATTACAGTAAGTTGTTAAGTAGGATACAGATAAATTTAAAAATATGAGGATACGCTTTACGTTTGCTTCGGATTACAAAATTATTTTTAACAATAAACACACCAGAAACTGTCGGGAAGATAATTAATTACCGGAACTTTAGCAAAATAAATAATTAATTAAGAACTTTGTATAAACCACTTATTAAGCAAAATTAATTTTTTAACGGCTACAGTTATGTTGGGGATAGTTGACAAGTAGATATCGAAATAGAGAATATATCAAATAATGGGTTGTTTGTAAAATTCAACTGGTTTTTAATTATAATAACCAATTGCCCCCGTTCAAAAATTCATTTTTTTTAACCAAAATGGATGAGGTTAAAAACGGATAGTTAATATGCGAAACAATGTCCTGACGTCCTGAAGAAGAAACAGTGGTATCGAAACCAGTAGGCGTAGAGTTACTCTAGGTGCTTGATACAATATTCTTAATTAATTTAAATTAATAAAAATGTCCAACCACAAAGTAAACCCTATATATATCAATAATATAAAAAAGACATGAATATATTAAATTTCTTCTACTTTACTTGAATAGAAACGTCAAAGTACTATTGTTTGTATATTGATTTTTTTATTTTACGTGTATGAAATATGAAAATTATTTATATATCTCAAAGTATCACAAAAATTATGTGAAAAACAAATAAATTCTTAATTACTACAGGAAATCCACAAATGCGGAAATTTCAGAGTTCTAGTAAGTAAAAAAGTTGTTGATATTTTAATTGCTTAATTTGGAATTAAACAAACATATAAATGAAGCTAAAAAAATCGTGATGAAAAACAATTTGAAGACAAATAAAATGATTGCAGAAGGTCAGTGAACCCATCGCTTTCCCAGGACCGTTTTATGAGCAAAAGCTCCCATTATGCTCTTACTCATATGTCCCCAGGATAACAATTTTTTACTCCAAAGGTCATCTTGGTATCACGTCGTGTTAAGGGCGACGGGATCCGGAGAGGCCCGCAAAAGTCTATTCACTGTACCTCCTCCACATATCACACTTTATTAGGAAATATCAAAGAAAAACATAAAATAATGGTAAAAGAACAAAATGGTAAGATAAGATATAGCAAACAGAAAAAGAAAGTTCATTTAATAAGATAAATTAATAAATAACAATTCATTATGGTAAAAGACTATATATAAAATTGGGGTGAGAAGGAGGACAGTGAGAGGATATCATGGCAAAGGCACACTCCCTAATAGAGAAGGACAAAAACAACGATCACACTAAAAGACGGAGTTCAGGTCCGAGCACCACGTGTCCACAGTCTAGAGAGCAATCACACACGAAGCAGCTCCCATCGCGAAATTCACGTCCTGGTGAACTCATGGAAGAATTCGAGGTTCTTCTCATTTTTGATGAGGTCACTGTTCCATACGGAGCCGTGCCTCACCCTATCAACTCCTGCAATCATAATCTCTCGCGCGTCTTTCATAAACTCACAAGCCCAGAGGATGTGCTCCGGCGTCTGAGTCACACGAGTGCAGGTACATCAAGGTGACGCAGCAAGCCCCAAATCATGTAATTTGCTCCGAAACTCGACATGTCCTGACACCAGCTATATTGCGTGATGATCAAGCAATGGAGGACCTCCCTTACCTTTCTCTCTCACGTTGACTCTGGGGAGAAATGAGTATGTCCACCTCCCCAGTGGCGCCGTGTTCCATCTTTCTTTCCAATTTTCAATAATTACAGTTCTTATTCTATCACATAACTCCTGGTAACTGGTATCTGAGGGACTGAAGATCACCTCAATAACGATGATCTCCAGAAAACTGTGAATATTGGCTTCCACTACACCCGCCACACGGGCGGAGCCACACCGAACACCGTCCGGTAGGCCCCTCTGAAGGCAAGCAGTGGAGTTCGCTGGCCTCTATTTAGAGCTGATGAGACCACCATGACTCATTCCCAGATGGTGAGCCCAAACACCGGCGGCGTACGTGATTTGATACGTAGATGAGGCGTACGGCCGGGGACCGCAGGCCCCATGCTGACACGTTTCACCGACATGAAGAAACTGGCAGCCCTCTCCGAGATCGCTTTCATATGTTCAAGAAAGGATCCTGATGTGTCCATCCATAATCCCAGATATTTCACAACTCTTTCAAATCTCACATTTGTGACTTTAGCTTTTATAATCGGATTCCTTTGCAAGCGACCCCGCATCATCATTGCCACCGTCTTGTGAGACGTAAGAACCAATTTATTCCTATTGCACCATTCGCTCATAAGCTCTATCGCCCTGTTCCCCCGATGCTCAAGTTCTTTTCGACTCTTGCCGGATACGAGTAGCAGTGCATCGTCTGCATTAGCTACCAGTTCACATCCATGCGGAAGTGGTAGCAGAAGCACATCATTAAATTATATAATAGAGTCGGTCCAAGAACCGAACCCTGTGGACAGCCCATACCCGTGCCCCTGGTGATGGATACCTTACCATAGCTCAAGGTTGCATTACTGCCACTGAGGTAACTCTTTAATAACTCAAAAAGATACCTCTGGCACTGCCTGACCTTAAGCTTGGTGAGTATCATGTCCCACCACTCGTTATTGAAGGCCCCAGGTATGTCCAAAAGGACTCCCATAGCATACTTGTCCTTACAATCTTTAACCCATGCCTGTGCATACATAATGGTTTTCTCTGTGGACATTACTCGGACAAAGCCAAACTGTTGATCGCAGGCCGGTGATAGAGACGCTTCTAGCCTATTCCGTATCAGTGTCTCAAACACCTTCTCAAAGCCGGGAAGGAGCGTGATCGGCCGATACGCCGCGCCTGGGTCTGATCGATGCTTGCCATTGTTCTTCGGAATGGCACAGAGGAGACCTCTCTTCCTGCAGGAGGTCAAGTGAAATGATGTGATTCATTAAGGTAAGTAGATAGCTTATTGGTTACCAACTTTTTAATAACTGATTAATTTACTCTTGCTTTGCCATATAACTTAAATGATAATGTGATAATATAATTAATTATTTCCCAGCAAAATTTTTATATCCAATTCTTCAAAAACACAATTTTTCATGAGACTTGAATTGTCATTGAACACATGTATGAATGGGTAAAAACTTTTTTTTGTTATTTAAATATAAAAATTTTGGAAATGTATTTTCATTCATTAATTTGAATAAAAATAAGTCAAGTAATATGTTTATTTTTAAAATAATCTTCGTCGTATACTGGCTATAAGAACTATAATTATGAAATTGAAAAGTTTGTACGTATTAATAATTTTCAATTACAATTTTACGAGTATTTATGGTTAATTTAAAATGAATAATTTTACTGTATTTCTGGGTAAAATAATTTAATTGTCTGTTTTAAGGTCTGTAAGTGTAACTTGCTGGAACGATGCTTGAATTACATTTTTAGGTAATTAGAGTGTGACACAACACGCGATTGAAAAATGAAAAAGCGCGAGCTCAAGCAACACGCAAGGGTCGCCTTCACCAAACTACACGGTCTAACCATTTTCTTTATAATATTTAATTTTAAGTTTAAGCGAATAAAATCAATAAAAAAATGGTTTTCTATTAATGAATAAGCTTCTAAATCTCGCAATTATGTCGCACACCCGTGAAAAATCGCAGGTGTACGGCTAGTATTACAATAATTGAAGTAAAAAACTTGAATTTGACTAGAGTACTTAAAAACAATTTGTAATTAATATTTTTAATTTTTCTAATATTTATAAACGGTGTTATTTAGAAATCAAAAAACAAGCAATATCTAAACAAGTCATTGGGGTGTGTGTCCACTGCGCGAGACTTTCCAGCAGTGGCGATAAAGGTCAGTTACTATACCTATCGATGAGTAACTATTCATTTCAACTCTTTAATTTAAATGAAGGCAAGGTCAAACAAATTTATGTGCATCAATTTTTTCTAGTTATCACCCTCAAAGATAAAATTACTTTCTAATTAAAGTAATAATATTAGGTCCTTACATATGAAATTGACGTTTTACCGTACTGGCAAATTTGATCTCAAATATCTTCTCTTTGGTTAGGAATTCCAAATCCAAATTTTTACAGCTATTTACTCATGTATTTGTGTTTTGAAAATTATAATTCATTTGTTTTTTCCTCAATTGTTTTTTTCTTTGCGAGACTCAGTTTACAAAATGAAAAATTTGAAATATCGCGTTATTTACGAGTACGAGTTACACCGTGGCACCAGTGCTGCAGAAACGGCTCGAAGGATTAATGATGTGTATGGCGACGGTGCCGCAAAAGAAAACACAGTGCGTTTTTGGTTCCAACGTTTTCGTTCTGGAAATTTCGACCTGCAGAACAAGCCCCGTGGACGGCCGGAGACCAAAGTTGATAATGAAGAATTGAAGGCTATTGTGGAAGCGGATCCATCGCAAACCACATCCGAGTTAGCTGCAGGCTGCGGTGTTAGTGATAAAACTGTTTTAATCCACTTGAAGCAAATTGGTAAGGTGAAAAAGCTTGAAAGGTGGGTACCTCACGAATTGAGTGAAGCAAATCAACAAACGCGAGTTACTTGTGAGCGTTTGGTGGACTAGTGCTGGTGTCGTTCACTACAGCTTTCTTAAATATGGCCAGACGATTACGGCAGATGTCTATTGTCAGCAACTGCAAACCATGATGGAAAAGCTAGCTGCTAAACAACCGAGGCTGGTTAATCGCTCTAGGCCACTGCTGCTTCATGACACCGCTAGACCACACACTGCACAACAGACGGCTACCAAATTAGAGGAGCTTCAATTGGAATGTCTAAGACATCCACCGTACTCTCCGGACCTTGCCCCAACAGATTACCATTTTTTTCGAAATTTGGATAACTTCTTGCAAAGGAAAAAATTCAACTCCGATGGGGCAGTCCAAACCGCCTTCAAAGATTTTATTGATTCCCTTCCGAATGGTTTTTTTAGTAAAGGGATCGATGAACTACCTATGAGATGGCAAAAGTGCATAGATAGAAATGGTACATACTTTGATTAAATAAATATATTATAATAAAAAAAAATCGACTTTATGTTCCTCCCATACTAAACGTCAATTTCATATGTAAGGACCTAATATGACGTTTTAGTTTGATAGCAAGGACACCTACAAATAAACATGTTGCAGCCTTATTCTTTCAAAGACAATCTTATTTGGCAATGTTTTGATTTTTTTTTTGTTATTAATTCATAAATATTTTATGAAATCACGACGAGATACAGCAGTATCGAAACCGATCAACGCTTTATAACCTTTGTAAGTTTTGAAAAGTGCGCATATTCAATAAGGACTGCTGACTTCATTTTGAAGTAAAACATCTGACACTTGTTAATATTTTCTGTCAGAGGTTTTCTCGGAATGAATCGCCTCTAAGCTATAAAACGTTAAAAATAAATCACTGCGGTATGTACAAAGTTTGTAAGTTTTTTGAAATTATGCATCCAGTATCTACTGCTGATTGTATGTTTGTAAAATTTATTGATTTCTCTAGCTCAAATCATCTTGGATTAAAACATTTGATACCTGTTAATATTTTCCGTCAGATTTTTCTCGGAATAAATCATCTCTAAGACAAAGTTGAGGTAATTTAATACAGTGGTTAATTTTACAAAGATGGTTATGGAGGAGGTATCTAATTTATATTTGTACCATCGTAAACGCTACCCCTAGGAGGCGAATGTACGCGCAATGTACCTTATTATTACAGAAAGAGTGCTCCGTTTTAAGAAACTCACGAAAGTCTTCATTACATTTCCCATTTTAAAATGTAAATTAAAAAGCAGAATGTTCCTTTCGCGTTGCTCGTACGGCCCCGGTATCTTCATCATCTCTCAAAGCACCGCCGGAATAAATGAGAAGTATATTTTATACAACAGCAAACAAAAAAAAGGAAATTAAGTTGCAAGTGTTCCTTTGCAGGGGAGTATTATGACAAAAGGGGTTTTATAGCAGCGCGTCAAGTCGAACAGTGTCGGTAAGTTTTCGGTTGTGGTAATATTAAGGGAAAATTTTACAGTTTTACTTTTAGTTATCTTCATTATATGTATAGGCATTGCAAAATAAAGACTTAAAGACACAAAATAACAATGATTTATTGTAGATTAATATACAATATTATAGATTTTTGTGAAAGAATCTGAAATATTTGTGAAAAAAACTAAACAATGAACCATATTACTTTTTCAGCTTTGCATTGTTTGTTAATATATTTATTATGTCGGCCTAATCAGTTCACGAAATTTCGTACAACTATAAATAGCAAATAATTTGGCGATAAAAAGTGTATTTTGTTTATTTCAAAAAGACTTTAAAGGATTTTCATGCGAAGTCTTTTTGATTTCATGTGACAGAAAATCATTCTCTGCAGGCGATGTGTCCTAAAAATTGAAGGATTCGTCTCAGACAGATTGCGAACAAGTTGACTTGGACCCTAATTATTACAAAATTGAGGCACTACTATGCATTTCCCTCCAAGCGATTTGATTATCTCACCTAGAATCTTAAATATTTTAATTTGGTCCTGGCTGTGGACATTTGCGACGGAATTGTATTTTGTTATCAAAATCTCTAAATATTGAGAAAGGTGTAATAACTATTATTATTAATGGATGCGGTGATATTTCGAAATGCTAATGTCGTGTAATAGAATGAGCAGCACCGCGGTTTGCTTCCGCCCCAAGTAAGCTAATAGTTGTTAATCCTATCTTCGCGGCCAAGTGGTTTCACTCAATTTATGAATTATTGCTAGTCAGGGCGACAAGCCTCATTTTCGTAGCCTGATTTTTCCACGTTATTATTTTAGGTCCATAAAAGAGATATTTGAATAATTTTATTTTTAGTATTGTTACTGTGTAAAACACAGCTACGAAAATTATTCTCAGGAGAAATGAAAGAAAGAAATTGAAAACTTCTTAAATAAAATTACATACAATGCAGATAGAAAACAAAATAAAAATCCAAATAGAAAGAAAATACATATTCTATAATACTGTCGTGGGCCGTGGCTGCGGGAGGCAAGTGAAAACACTGGAGATTAATTACCTATTTATTAATTATAGATCATTTAATTATTAAATGGACTAATTCACTCAACACGAATTAAATTAATACACTATTCCTGAAATCACACTATTTTTTAATTTATCACTCAACTATAAACATTTTATTTTCGCTAGGAATACTGTTTTAATACTCGCTAGATTGTTACGACACGTTGAAGTCGCATTTATTTAAACGCTTACTATCTATAAGAACTCGCTCGATATCTTAAATTCTTAAATTCTTCGACTGGGCACAACAATCTATAATGTCAAAACAAACGCGCAGCTGTCAGTCCCGCTTATATATTTTGCTGGTTTTTTGAACCTCCTAGATTATTCTCGTGTTTACTATAATGTTCTCATCGTTTCCAGATGTTTCTAGGTGTTTCCTGAATGTTGAATAGACTGTGAAAAAACACAGGAATATCTGACACGATGACAATTCATCCGAAGTCTAAAGAATATCGTCTTTTCAAAATTTAATAAAAAGCGAAGTTTTTGCTACTATCTACGAGACAAGCTATATATATGTATGAATATGTCATATTCATATATGTATATATATATATATATATATATATATATACATGTATATGACTTGTGTATCATTAGAAATGGAAGAAATCCTCGGTTGACGTGAAGTTGGTTCACGCGAGGCCGGAACGTGATGGCTTAAATAATTCACGATTAAGTGAATTAACGGGAAGCCATTATTGAACCAAAATATGTACTGTTGTGTACCGAATACTCTCGAGTCCTTTCAGAAGCCGGTAAATTTATGGAGATGCCGGGAATGAAATTTGGCACAAATTAACGGTGATTGTAAATCAAATTTACATTTGAATCAGCTTGCAAAGATGGGGGAGTCAAAGATTACAGACAAAAATGAACATTTCCATACAAAATACATGCTTCGAATGAATTCGCGCCCCCGAGGGGAAATAATAAATGTTATTCTTCTCACTTCAGCTGCCTACGTTATTTAATAATGTCTTTACATGAAAAGATAAATATTCTCAATTCTTGCAGGCACATCCCCGCGCCGCGCCTTCTAAACTCACAGGGGTGGGAATTTGGCCAAATAAAAGTAAATTTAAATTATTTTATACATACCGTTTGAATTATATGATCTAGCCATCACGGTAACATTTTAATTTAGTTTTTTTTATTTTATATTTGTAATGTTTATATGGGGTGTGAGACTAAATAATAGTATTTTAACTTATGGGTAGATTACCCTATGGTTGAATCAGCCCATGACAGGCCGAAAGCCCTGTAAAGACTTCCACATCTACTTTCTACATAAAAACATTTCGTGTCAGTGAGACAAATATAATATATATTGATTGATGACGATTCATTCTGGACAAAAATTCAGTAATTATGTTCTTAAAAATTTTGTGATAAGCTAAAAAAGTATTATGATTATTTTACCCATACTTCGAGTATTGAGTATGTTTTTGTTACGAGGCATTGGAAATTTGATTTAAATAAAAATTAAAAAAATATCGGAATTTTTAAACGAGTAATATATATGAAAGCTGTCACCCACATCACTTGTGGGTGACAGCTTTGGGTGATCCTTAGTGGGTCTTGGCTACCTCAGAAATATTCATCTATTGATCTCTTTTATGAGCCATTTTTTTTAATATTGGATATACGTACGTCATTGAAGATATTGTTGTCGCTTCATCTTAGGCGATTTGGAATTTAAAACATAGTATTGATATATATATATATTATATATATATATATATATGATTTTTTTTTTTTTTCTTTTAAATAGAGATGCGAACACGGAATACATGTCACATCAATATTCTTACTATTTTTAAACTAAGCTAAGCGCTTGTGCTATGAAAATCGACTAACTTGCTAGACTCGAGTGAGGTTCGAACCCGCGACCTTTGGATCACGAGGCGAGTGTCCTAACCACAAGACCAACAAGCTACTCCATATACATATACACTTACGATATTTTAAATTTAATGTTAAATGTACTACAAAGATTACGTTTACCGTTTTAATATGGTTGTCTAACATGTAAATGAGAATAATCGTTTAAATATACTTACAAAGAGAAATGAGAATTAAGAACTTTTGAAACCCCATTTAGAATTTAGAATGATTGACGTCCCCGCCTAAATTTGATACGAGAACATAACGCTATCAGCGCTGCCTATCACAAACTAGCGATCAAGCTAAACTTTAATTTGGTATGTTAGCAACTCAAACTATGTTCTCAGATATGGGCTCTGCCAAAGTAAATGAGGTTCATGCAGACTGTATGAAAAGTTACACTTAAATCGTTTACAATATTAAAATACCGAACGTTTGAAATGACAGAGTAATAAAAAATTTACCTGCTAAATTAGATTCGATAAATCCATTTTTCAAATTTTTTTTTTTTTTAATTTTTATTCGTACTAAGCGTTTTTGTACGTCGCTTATTGTAAAAAGTAATAATTATTAAACATGGCAATATTTATCACTTCTTTCCATTTTAGAAAGAAAATCGAATATTATGGGCAAGGCACATTGTTTGGTTGTCTGTATATACCAGCTCTATCCAGAAGGAATTTCTCTAATTTTTCATTTGCATTAGGTGGCTCCTCTTATTTTTCTTCTCATAGAACTCGAATATCATGGCCACAGTCACAACAGAGTACCATCTATTTTGACATTGCTTTAGTTGTCCAGTTTGCTGGGACCTCCTCTATCTCTTACAAGTTTTTCCATACATTTTTCAATAATTGCATGATAACTTGCTCCATTAGGCGTGCAATTTGGTGAATAACTTACACGAAGCAACCATTTGTCATTTAATACACTTCCATAATCGCTTAGTTCGTCTAAAAGGTGCACACTACACGTTTTGGTGTCTCTATTAACCACATGTTTTCTACATTTTTGACATGGAACGATGCGGATACATAAATAATTTCTTGCTACGAAAAAGCAGCAATTTTCGTAGCAGGTTCAGAAAGTCTATAAGGTTTACTTTGATTTTTACCTACAATATCACTAAGCCGACTCATGACTGCGGTAGTTACATTCTCTCAGCAGTTTTTTGTTGTACATGAATGTAGGATATTCTCCTGTTCTCCGCAGGCTTGAGTAAATCACATAGATAAATTATGACCTCATCGGGAATCAAATCCGGAACCTCGTTCTCATAAGCCAGTGTCATGCCCACTGAGCTATTGATGGTTTTCTTTTGAGATGGGCTTCAAACTGCCATCCTATATTCCAATTTTGGTCGGATTGTGAAATCATACATTTGCTCATACTATTGCTGATTTATATCAGTATTTCGAATAATTAACAAGTAGTATCATGCGAAAAATTTTAAGAGCTATTGATTGAATCCACAATGATGCATCATTTTCGACATGTTTCTATCATCTTTGTCTTATCAAATATGTGTATAAGCAAAACGGCATTTTGCGCTATGTTTTTCTTATAGTTTATCTATGTTTTTAATAGTTTTGTTTCCATATTTATTTATACTTTTTTGATTTATTTACAAACTAATAATATTTCATAATTATATGCCCTTTATTGCTTTTTGTGAAAAATTAATTAATAAAAATTGGACAACGCATTTTTGAAATCGGTGGGTATGTTTCAGTGACTGAAAATGTTATTATTAAAAAATACTTCTTATTAGTCTAATCCTATATTGTTTATTAGTTTTAATAGTTTAAAAAATTTCAGATTTGAAACCTCTGTACGTTTCAAGACAGCGTCGTTTTTAATCATGTACAATTTGATAAGAAGTACTATTAAGTTACTTTTAAAACTTTATAAACTATTAAATAAACTATTATTTAATAGTTTATTTAATAAAATAAAAGTAGCATAATGACCAATTTTTGACAAAACACGTCACCAATTTGAATAATTTAACCACAAAAAAGGAGATTTTTTTTCTAAAATGTGCTAGAGTATGGCATATACGAAGCGTCATAAATGACTAAACGGTGCACTTGAAAGATGGTTGGTCTTGTCTCCGTTCGAGCTTTATGTCACCAGATTCTTGCCTTGCGTTTATGCCTTGAGAGAGGTTAAAACCACAAAAGTATAAATTTTGTTTTATTACAAAACTTTTTTCTATGCATTATCTTCAGTTCTATACATTATTTCAATCCGCAATGGACTAAATATTGTCCTTAATAATGTTCCATGTACCCAGTCGAACTACTCGAGTGCCGACGTCTTTGTACTGTGACAATACTAGAACAAATGCTCACTACAACTCGCTAGTACCTAGAATACACAGGTTAGGTAACAATTATACAAACATAGCGGACGTGTTTGATTCTGGCCTGTCGCAGTATAGGGGCGCGATACTGAGAGCGCTTCATTCCGCCATAATGTAAATTATATACACTTTCTTTTTTTTGTTTTTCTCTCTGTTTATATTATTTTTGCAAATAACTGTTATATACCTACATATGTAAAAGCCTTTTTAGGCGTAAATGAATGAATAAATAAATAAATAAATAAATAGATGGTCGATGGATGCATCAATAAATCTCAATACTGTGATGTGGAAGGCAAAATTCAAAATTCGACCAAGATTTACACAGCTCTCCAGATCCAGAGCCGCACCAAGCGCAAATCTCTGTTATTTCCGCCTTAAAAATTATAAAAAATCTTCACTGTCATCCAGAAACACTTACACGCTCACATACACAGTTGAGATATGGGTACTGGCTTAGTGAAACGTGCGAGTCTTGGACGTTTTTGAAAGGAAAAAGCGTATCTTTGGACCGCAAATTCGTGACGCGAACGAACCTGGAGCAGATTCTACAATAATAAATTCAATACTTTGTTTAATGAGCTAAGCGTCACGGAATGTATAACATTGGAAAGGATTGAGTAATTGGGTTGTGTGGAGAGAATACTTAACAACAAGCATCGAAGTCTCTGTGGAATTCAAGAGCAATAAAGCAAAGGAGCTTATCTTAGTTTTGGCCGTTCTAAAACGGCCGAAACTAAGATAAAGCAACGATCTTGTCTTAAACATAATCTGCCTTGGAGATTCAGAACTAGAGATAGCTGGATCAAGATGGATATCAGTGGAGAAAGACTCTTAATGAGGCCAAATTGAAGACCTGACCCTGATGATGATGATGATTTTTTTTTCCTAACAGACAACGAAGGGGACCCACCACATACCCTGAGCCGTTCTATGCGCAAAAGCATCCATATCGGCCCAGCACGTTCGCCGCCTGGTTGGCATTATTTTATACTAACAGAGATATCTCCTGTCATGGAGGCATGGAAGAGATCAATATCCAAAGTGAATATAGCTCTAACTCTTCCAATAAGCATTACCATCGGCACGTTGATTCTGTATATTATAGAAAACGATATTCAAGTATATCACCCTGTATTTTTGGGTGTGTTAATTTAATTTTTATATTTGGACCATCTAAATTTAATGTTAGTTGAAAATTTAAATCACGCGTTCTCGTGTACACTGTGCTTACTGTCCAGCCGGGAATACACTCGTAGTATTCTGCCTGAATCAGACGGGTGGTGGATGATGAGCTTATTTTCACAATACAGTCTCTAAACTTTGATGACTTGACGTGGAGGTGCTTATTGAACGTGATTTAGTTAACCTCTATGTTAGGTGATAACCTTCAGTGGCTGTTGTTTTCATATTCACGCTATCATAAGTTTCTTCGGTCCGCTGCAGATCGTCCCTGATTGGCCGCCATGTGCGCTTGATGGTCAGGTTGAAACACAATTACTTAATTAACTAATATAATGATAAAACGTTAATGTTAAATGTTAAATGTTTAAATTAATAAATAAAAAGCTAATATTATATTAAAATGTTAAAAATGCAATATTAAAACACTTTGCATAACACCACTATTTTTTGAACATTTTTCGGGATCAATGGTCCCTTTATCGGGACACAAAGTTGATTGAATATATAAATTAGACGCATAGACATTAACAATATATAAATATATGCATGTATATATATATATATATATATATGTGTGTATGTATGGGAGTTGAATAATAACATAATTAAGGACTAATATTTTTAAAAAATATTCAGGTTATTTTATACAAAAATGCATTTAAGACTGTTGGCTCTCAGGCACACATAAACTGACCACCGAGACATTTTAAAATGCAATTGGTGAACATTGTATTGTGTAGAGTAATTATTTAAGCCATCTCACACAAGTTGTAAGCCCTGGGCCACCGTACAAAAGACTTTCATATATGTTTCTCATAATTTTTAAAGAGGTTTTCATAATTTATCTAAAGTAAAATATTTCTGCTTAATATTAAAATTATTATTTAAATTACGTTAGCTGGCTACATAACGTACATAACTTTTATAAAACGCAGCCATTCGCCTGGAGATATAAGAATATTCTTCTTAAAAGTACTTAATCAAAATACTGTAATATTAAAAAGGTTTTTTCCCTGCGGACATAATAATTCATACGGATATCTTTCCTTCTTTGTTCAAATATTATTATGGAATCCAACAAACAGAAAGGTATCATTAATTTCAGATGTTTTGTTTAATGTTTCTCAAATTTCACATAAAAGAAAGGGGAGAAAATAATAAAAAGAGAAATTGGCTGAAATGTTATTATTTCAGTCAACCCTTTGACACGGCCATCAATCAATGAAAAGGAATACAATAAATTGGCATCGGCCACTCTTGTTCCGCTTCCGGCGGTACCGATGAAGCGCCAATTTACCACTTTGACGATGACGGATAGGTGTCTGGCGGAGGGCGGCCCGCAGCCGCGGAAACTATGAGCCTGACTAATTGGAAAAGTTGCTTTTCCGGGGGAAAATAAATACACAGCCTCAAACCAAGTTATCCACGGGGTCGTGTTCTGACCCAGATGTACGGTGCCGAATTAACAGTGGCCCCGTGCGATCCGACACGGCTCACGTGGTGCGAGGTGACGCAACAACGTGTTCATCCCCCCAGAACAAGTTGCCCGAACATTTTTAGAAGCCAACCAAATTGGTTAGAATTAATACGCAGAAATCTGATTTTGTAACGCTTTTGGGCTGATTTTATAAGGGTTTATTCAATTCGTAGATTGACAACTGCATGCGAGATTTGTCTGTCTTAAAACAAACAATGTCAAATGGGTTAACTTATAGCCTTGCTTATTTTACATAGAAAATTCATCTATTCAATTTGATGCAATTCATTCTATGTAATAATTAATATATACATGACAAATATAAATTTAATGCATACACATTATTGCATTTAATTATTTCTCATATATATTTTCTATGTATATTCAATTCTTGATATACAAAAAGAACATATATATGGGGTATAAAAGCAAAGGCAGCAATACAAAAAAAATTAATGCAGTTTTCGAAGATTGCTAATTTATAATCTACTGAATTTGAGATTTTATATAAAATAAATTTACAGGAAACATGAGTTTTGTAGGGATAGATGCATAGAATCTAGAATTCAGTATATTTTAAACTAATAATCTTCGGTGATTGCATTCAAAATATTTTTTTATTTTTTTAATATTGTTGTCTTTCCTTTTATATCCCACATATATAAGATCACTTATTTATACATAACTTCAAGTCGAGTTTCTTTTGTTAAAAAAAGTCTTCTAGTAAAGAGACCTGGATTTAAAAATTAGTTTAGTTCATCACTATACAGATGTTATACTGTCTGGTGTTGGACACAATAGAATGGTGAAAAAGCAGTAACACCCAAAAAAAAGAGTTTTGAATGCAGTCAGCTTGGATTAATAGAATCCCTAATACACTTCCAAAATCGTATTCCCAAACCATTACTAAAAGAAAATGCAGCAATATTCACTTCAATCAATCAACCTCCAAGGAATGTCACGTGACGAAATGGCCGCTTCATACCAAAGTTAGAGTTGATGTCAATTTCAGACCGAGACATAACATTATCCAATTATGTAAATAGCAAAATAAGCAATGTCCACTGTTTGGTAGCAAACACAAAAATATCCGTATTTAAAAGTAAAATATTTATTTACAGACGTATAGAATAGACAAACTGACGTGAAACCTATTTTCAATAAGATGTATGTTTTATAGATTCCAGTGAATGGACACCCGCTGCTTTCCCAGGACTGTTTTATGAGCGAAAGCTCCCATATTGGCCCTACTCATACGTCATCAAGTTGACAATTTTTTACTCTAAAGGCCGTCTCCGTGTCACGTCATGTAAAGGGTGAAGCGACCCGGAGAGGCCCGCAATAGTCCATTCCATACTGTACCTCCTCCACAAATCACATTTTATTAGGAAATGTCAAAAAAAATAATGAAATAAAGGTAAAAGAACAAAATGATAAGATAAAATATAGCAAACAGAAATACGAAGTTCATTTTAAAAAGAATAAATAAAAAACAATTCATCATGGTAAAAGACTATGTATATATAAAATTAGGGTGGGAAGCAGGACAGTAAGGGGATGTCATGGAAAAGGACACACTCTCTAATAAGGAAGAACAAAAACAAGGATCACACCAAAAGAAGGAGTTCAGGTCCGAGCACCACGTGTCTACAGTCTAGAGAGAAATCACACACAATGCAGATCCCAGCGCGAAACCCACGTCTTGGCAAACTCGCGGATGAGTCCGAGGTTCTTCTCGTTCTTGATGAGGTCACTGTTCCATACGGAGCCGTGCCTCACCCCCTCCAGTCCAGCAATCATAGACTTTCGCGCATCTTTTATAGACTCACAAGCCCAGAGGATGTGCTCCGACGTCTGAGCCATATGAGTGCAGGTACTTCAAGGTGACGCAACAAGCCCCAGATCATGCAATTTGCATCGAAACTCGCCATGTTCCGACATCAGTGGCATCGCGTGGTGATCAAGTACCGGAGGACCTCCTCTACCTTTCTCTCTCACGGCGACTCTGGGGAGAAAGGAGTATGTCCACCTCCCCAGTGGTGCCGTGTCCCATTTTTCTTATCTTATTCTTACTTTTTAATAATTACAGTTGTTATTCTATTACATAACTCCTGGTATATTTTTTATAACAATTCATAGATTCCAAAGAAATTTACTTGTATAGCGACAGGTTTTTTATATTTTTCTCAGAAACATCTAAGTGGGATACGGGTGCCTATTTGCTTTTACCCTCCACAATACAAATAATAAAATGGTAAAAAAGTTGTATTCTAGCATATTTTACGCTGACAATATAATTAAAGTTAAAAAATAGTGAAATGACGTGTGCCTGCAATTTGTCATGGTAGTGAAAAATTATCTATAAATATGAATATACTTTGTCGTAGAATGTAGTGGTTTTCCAGGATTGTTTACAAAATAAAATATATTCTGAAATAAGCAATATTGCGTTTTGTGCATCTTGACAATTATTTTACAATATTGTAATGCCACTAATTTTGACGTTTTTTAAAGTTCGAAATTGATGAATTCAATCAATCCAAAAATTATTTACCGTAATAAAAAATTTAATGTATATTCAAGAACACATTTTTATTGTAATGTTCAAATTTTTTCAGATATTTTTTCAAAGTTCTATGAAATTTAAGACCATTTTTTTTAATCAATTAGAAAGTCATACAGAAAAATCCAATTGAAATTATTAATTCCAAACCTGTCAAACTTAAAACATCGAAATTGGCGGCATTACAATCTTATGGAAGTCCCAAGATGTGTGGAGAAATTTCAAAGCAATGAGAATGCAGTAGACATAATATGTAACGAAAGTGGATGAATTCCGTAACATGCATTAAACTCTCTTACAAAGCTAAACGCATCGAAACCGAGACACCATGACGGACCTGCAATAGTTAGGAAAGTGTCCAGCAAACTAGACCACAGCGCCCGATGATGTGAATCAATAATTAATGAATGGCGCTATGTAGTGACTGCGGTCACGGACTTTTAGATTCCGTGAACAGCTTCAATTATTAGAATTCCCAAAAAACAGTCATGTTCCATTCATAAAATGTTTTAATAAATTATACTCTCACAGAGACGAAGCTGTTTCTATAAAAATGTGTATGGAAGTCTTTTGAACGATGGTTTTAACATCTGCATAAGGCAGCTTATGTTGTATGATGGGTTTAAAACCTGTATAAGCCGGCTTAAGTGATTACTCTTTACAATCCAACGTTCACCAATTCCGTCGTGAGAATATGCAAATATTATAAAAAATTTAAATTTGTAAAAATGTTCCGAATTGAAACCTTCCATATATTTGAAGGGACAATGTTAGAAACATCTCTAGTCATTCATGAATTATTTTACATAAATTTTGCAGCAAGTAATAATACCTCTTTATTTTTAATGTGGAGTATTGAGCAATTTTATTTTTAATGTATATAAGATATTCTTCAGAATTATTTAAATATTCACTAGAATACTATAAAATCAATACTTTCAAAATTGACCTACTTTTATAGACCAGTACCTACATATTTTTAACAATATTTTTATAAAATCTTTTAATTATTTTGTTCTTTCGAACTACTCTTGAGACAATGATTTTTAAAAATCTCTATATCTGCAAAAACTCCAGATAATTTTTTTCGTCCTAACTCGAAATCCTAGTACTAACCTAAAATTGCGTTGCTTTTTTCTACAACACAGAGAGGCCGGATGTATTAATGTTGTGATGAATTTCTTAATATTTCGCCGATTGGTTGTTGCTTTGTCCCGCAGTCGGCTAAAATACCCATGAAAAGTAGTTCAAAATAAGGTTCAAGATACACGTGTTAGCATAAGATACCTAAAAGCACAAAGACATTTTCGATCTCTCCTGTTTATGATCGAAAATGTGCAAAATATACGCAAATGTAATACTAATTGACTTACCAATAATAATAATATGAGATTTTGTATATTTTTTATTGGCATATGAAATATTTGATATAAGTGCGTAAATTTCAAGAACCGTTAAAAAATATTAATTTTTTAACGATACTCCAGTTATTGACAAATAAAAATCTCTCTGTTAGAACTGGATAGTATAACTCTAATATGTTTTACTTAGATCAAAATTTAAAGATATTTTTTCAGTATTTATTTATTTAAAAGAGAGTAGCTCTATCTAAAGAATAATCTTTGAGTAGCTTGTTGGTGTAGTAGTCATGACGTTTGCCTAGTGATCTTATAGTTAGTGGTCTGAACCCCATTCCAGGACACCAGCAAGCTAGTTTTATTTTCGTAGCAGTCTTTTAGCTTAGTTTGAGTATACTAAGATATTGATGCGAAACGTATTCCATGTTCACATCTCTATTTAAAAAAGTTAGTTACTAATGAACTTAAAGCTTTCAGAACTTATACTTATGAATGTATAGCAAATATATTTTCATACAAAAATGTGATAAAAAACGAAAGAGAAGATATGAGAAAAAATTGTGAAATTCTCTCATTCTGTTGGACGATCTTCTAAAGATAGAAATATTAGTTAACAGTCCTAGATAGAAAAATATGACTTCTTGACATGTTTTATGCATTTCTTAAGATCGAATTTCGATACAAATATTATAATGAATATTTGATCGAATTTCGGTTCAAATATTATACTCCTAAATTGAGGAGGTAGCTATTTTGATCCCTATGACGACACTGTTTTAACGTGAATGGAGTGATAACTTGAATTACCTCCATAATTCGCCTCCGCGTCACACGAAAATCCCACACAGCCGGGAAAAAAGCGGTAATCTGGGACGGGAAGAAACTCTAATTACATTCCAAACTTCCAGCGACGAAGCTTTTTGCTCCGCGATCGGTTCTTGCGTGATAATTGCCTTTTAAAACACGCGGATATACAACAAAATCCAAGCGAGACAGATAGGGAAACGACTTTGCAATATTTATCCAGTGAGATCAGAAAACTTGCTCGCTTACTTTGTATCATTTGCTCGAGCGATATCTTAAAGGTTCGCGTCCACGACATGAGAGAGGATAAGATAAGAGAAGTATAATATTATTATTTTAAAATTTGTATTTATTGGTAAGCGATTTGGCTGTCACTCTGTGTTGTGATTGATACAAAGTCCCAAACCCTACGCTTATTCACTTTGGCGAAGCACCCAACAAACTTACCAGCCACCGTTTCCCCAAAAGAGTATGTTAAGAGATTTGAACGATATACTATTCCATCTTGCACTCATCTCTTTCACTTTCATACTCTCATGCACGCGCTTCGGATATTGAAAGCGAATGTCCTCTACTCCTGTTGCTTCATGCTTTTCATTTGCATTCTTTCCACGTCCATTTGTTCTATATGCCAAACCAATAATACCTCATTTTTCACATTATCACGAGATATAGATATATACAGATTATGCACTCGGTCGAAGGTTTCTAACAATTTGGTTGATTTGGAAGAATATACAAGATGGAGCACTCGGGAATATACGAGAAGATTCGAAAAATAACTTTCTTTATAAATTATTTGATATTATTCTATAAATCATAGAAAGCGATTCATTGAAACCGTGCGACAGATAAAGTGCGATGAATATAAAGTGTACCAGAGACGAGTGTTCTCTGGTAGAGATATTGTAGCAGCTACAGTTTGTGGTCAGCGATTTTTGTTGAGCAAAATATAGAAGAAAGGTTATTAGTAATAAACATAAAAAAAATTTAAAAATTTAGACGCAATTTTTTCTGATTTCATTTTATTATTAAACATTCACGGAACGATCGTTTCGGCTGATTAAGCCATTATTAATTGATCAACTTGATCGTTAATATCAAATTGATCATTGAGATCAACTTGATCAGTTGATAATGACCTAATTAGCAGAAACGATCGTCCTGTGTGGGTTTAATAATAAATTGAAGTCAGAAACAATCATGTGTTGATTTTTTTTTGCAGTTTTTATATTAAATAGTGGAGTTCGTTATAATTAATTACGTCAGTGTTGAAAAAAATTATATGTTATTGTTTTAAAACTGTTTAATTTAGTTCCCCACCGCGGCAAGTATATCTTACCATCTTATCCATATATTTTATAGAAATATTCTTTAGACTTTTGGAATATTTAATTCCTTAAAAAAATCTTTGCATTAGTCTGGCAGAAGTTATGTTAACCGAGGTCACGCCACAGACAACTTTTTACAAAACAGATTGATCAATTTTGAAGAAAAAGTTTCTCAAAATCACTAACAAGTCGAAATAGTCAATTCTTCAGTAAAATAAATGTTTAGATTGTCGCTAGACTTTTTATACAGTGATTTATATTTCAGAGTAAACATTTTCAATACTTCTTAAAATTTCTCGAGAACGCTTTGAGCGGAAGTTTTCGCTTCAAATAAATTATAACCATATTTTATCAGCCTCCCGAAAACTTTTATATCTCAACATTCAATTTCTTTTCAATCACAATTTAAAATGCCGAAATTGGCGAAGTTTCCATTCCAACAATTTTGCATTCGAAGCAGGTGACATGGCCAGATCTCCGCGATGATGACTTCCGTTATTTTAAACAGAAATTGGGAACTTATCATCTTGAGTGGTATCACACCCTCTTGTGATATTAAATGAGCAACTTTCTTCACAAACTTTAACTAAGCACCTGTCACGGGCCACGGTTGAAGCGCCATCCGTAAATTGACTGGAAACGGGGTTATTCTCGAATTTCGAAACAAAATTACGAAAACACAATTTCCTTTCCTCGCAATAATAATTTCCTTTGATAAAACCGTCGAGTAACGACAACTACAGTTTGTTTCATTCAATGTGTCATTATGTAACTGCGAATGAATGGAGGTAATTTTAAATCACCACTTTAAAATAATATATCAACACCACTGCGTTGTGCGGCTTTAATTAAGTAATTACAGAAGTTTCCTCAGTAGAACGAGGTCGGAGGTAAGCTAAGCTTTTTTAAAGCTTCTTTTCATGATTGCATAGTCACGGATTTCTTGTATAAGTTTATTTGTAATTATTTTACTAGTCGGTTTAGCATTTTAGTTAAAAAACACGACTAGCAATCCGGTTGTGGGTTATTCCAGTCTCTATTAGGGAGACCCAGAGGCTAGTTGAATTTTAATAGCACAAGCGTTTAGTTAAGTCTTAATACTTTCATGTGGGTGTCTTTTTTAATTATAAAATATTATTTGCGGAGTGGACACGCATTTTTTTAATGTAACTTGAAATGTCCAATTTACCAATAAACCCCTGAACGCGGTTGCCGAGAACGTACTTGCTCTCTCATATGTAGAATTTCTTCTACACGATCTAACTGACCAACCACGTTCAGGGTTATCTTACCAGGATTCTAAGCCTCAATGGTTGTGGTCCATTCCCGTTATTTTCTTTCAGATTGGTTGGGGAATAGTATGGAGAAAGTAAAATAAAAAAAACAGGGCCTGTATGGTTTTTACATGAGGTTTAATTACAAAGATGTTATCCAGTCAGTTCAGTACACAGAGAATAGTTCAAAAGGCACAAATTTTACAGTATATTATACAGTTTATAAACATGGTTTCATACGGGACAATGAAATACAATAGTAAAAAAGGTTTAGGAAAAACACAGCGCCGAATTATCAAGTATGACCCTGGTGGCTACTAAAGTCAAAATGGATACTCCTTTATAACGGAATTTAATCACAGTCGGGTCCAATACAGAATATTAATTTACATATAGTTAAGCTTCCAGAGGTCGGCCCAGTAGAGGCTCATGGGATATAAGAGTAAGTAGGAACAGGGATTGGAACAGACTTTTAAAATAGGAAACATTGGACAATGTTTCCTATTTTAAAAGTTACATCACTTGAGTTCGATTAATGTCACTTAGTTATCCCTTTGGTAACTTTTGTAAATAGTTTGCGAATGTTAGAGATTAGCCATAATTGGCTCCTGTAAATTATGTATAGGTATAATCAAACACTTGAAACCTGTAATTTTTCTTCTGAGTATGGAGTGGATCGACCACCTTTAGTAAGGGTGCCAGCCCTGACCACCTGTAGGAGGCGGCGGACGGTTGTCTTCCGTCAGCTGATCGGTCGGAATGCCTAGCGGAGCGGCCGAAGTTTATGGCGATTTAAACAAAAAGACGCCAATGACGGCTGAATCTTATGAAGTCCAAGAGCACAGTATTTTTATTAAAAGTTAAAAGAACAGGCGTTGTTTAATAGGGCACGAAAACGATTGTTTTTATTATACACCTTGTTGGCGGGGAATGTTCAGGACGCCAATAGTAATGTATTATATTTTTTGCAAAGGGGGGCTCAAGGCGCTTGCGATGAACTTTTTTTTTTTTAACTTTGGTTTACTTCACCCTTAGTTGTTTATAAAAACATAGAGAACGATTATTATAATGTATTTATTGTGACACCGACATTGTCTCACACGACGAACTCGTTACTATATGCGTTTAAACTAGTTGAACACACTGTTTAACTTTATAACACGGCGGGAAGTATATTATTAAATCGTTTGAACACACTGTTTAGCTTTGTAACACGGCGAGAGGTATGTTATTGGCTCACATTTGAAAATTTACAACGAACAATTCCGGCACCGTAACTTTTATGCAAATGGCGGCCGTAATTTGCTTAGGGCGGGCGGCGTAGCTGACGCACCGCAGAGCTCGGTTCCCGGATGATGACTCGAAGACTGACTGGTGAAGACTGGCTTGCCGGGCGCGGGGCTATCCTATATTAGCGCGGAGCGGAAGAGGGTGCGGGGGGGGGTTGCGCGCCGGTACGGTTGCTCCAAGAGTATGGCAGCGCGGCCCGCACGGCACGCCCTGCGTCTCCTGCCCGGAGGCCCCGCGAGGGCGGTTGACAGGGATACTATCATAGTGTGTGTGACTCGTAAGCCTGTGGGTGTAACCTACGCAAGCTGGCTCCGGCCGCCTCGCTCGACGTGTGCGATTTCGCGTATTATTTGGTTAGGACGGAATATGTAATATTTACTTATTTTAAATTTATTTTGTTACGACAGAATAGTAATACTTCCTTTTTTGTCTAAAAGGAAGCATTACAAACTCTATATATAAATCATTTGAGTATTCGTGTTTTTTTTTTGCCCTTCAACAGGCTAAGAGACCCGGTTACAGACGTGAAATACATTACAAAACACTCAAGTTTTCGTAAAAAATTTTGCTAATTGTCTTTTTAAATAATGCACGGAATAAAATACTATTAAAAGTACCATTTATAAGATCTTTTTACATAAAATTATTTAAATCACAGACAGTTTATAATTGAATTATTTTTAAAAATTACTGTAAAACTAATATTGGTTGGTTAATTTTAAGCAACATAATTTTCTACCTTTTAATCTTAACTTGTATCTTGTAATCGATTTTCCTTGCCTTTCGTTGCTCATTGCCTTCCGCACTTAATGTATGTATATATTAAATAAATTTAATGTTCCTGATGTTTATTCATCTTATTGTAAATTGTAAAATGTAAAGGTGTAATCAGAGAATAGAAACTCTTTAATATTTTCAAATATATTAGGTCCTTACATATGAAATTGACGTTTTTCCGTACTGGCAAATTTGATCTCAAATATCTTCTCATTGGTTAGGAATTCCAAATCCAAATTTATACAGCTATTTACTCATGTATTTGTGTTTTGAAAATTATAATTCATTTGTTTTTTCCTCAATTGTTTTTTTCTTTGCGTCACTCAGTTTATAAAATGAAAAACTTGAAATATCGCGTTATTAACGAGTACGAGTTCCACCGTGGCACCAGTGCTGCAGAAACGGCTCGAAGGATTAATGATGTGTATGGCGACGGTGCCGCAAAAGAAAACACAGTGCGTTTTTGGTTCCAACGTTTTCGTTCTGGAAATTTCGACCTGCAGAACAAGCCCCGTGGACGGCCGGAGACCAAAGTTGATAATGAAGAATTGAAGGCTATTGTGGAAGCGGATCCATCGCAAACCACATCCGAGTTAGCTGCAGGCTGCGGTGTTAGTGATAAAACTGTTTTAATCCACTTGAAGCAAATTGGTAAGGTGAAAAAGCTTGAAAGGTGGGTACCTCACGAATTGAGTGAAGCAAATCAACAAACGCGCGTGGACTGCTGCGTTGCATTACTCAACCGGCACAATAATGAAGGGATGTTAAATCGAATCATTACCTGTGATGAAAAGTGGATCCTGTACGATAATCGGAAGCGCTCATCGCAATGGCTGAACCCTGCCGAACCAGCCAAACCATGCCCCAAGCGAAAATTGACTCCAAAAAAGTTACTTATGAGCGTTTGGTGGACTAGTGCTGGTGTCGTTCACTACAGCTTTCTAAATCTGGCCAGACGATTACGGCAGATGTCTATTGTCAGCAACTGCAAACCATGATGGAAAAGCTAGCTGCTAAACAACCGAGGCTGGTTAATCGCTCTAGGCCACGCTGCTTCATGATAACGCTAGACCACACACTGCACAACAGTCGGCTACCAAATTAGAGGAGCTTCAATTGGAATGTCTAAGACATCCACCGTACTCTCCGGACCTTGCCCCAACAGATTACCATTTTTTTCGAAATTTGGATAACTTCTTGCAAAGGAAAAAATTCAACTCCGATGGGGCAGTCAAAACCGCCTTCAAAGATTTTATTGATTCCCGTCCGAATGGTTTTTATAGTAAAGGGATCGATGAACTACCTATGAGATGGCAAAAGTGCATAGATAGCAATAGTACATACTTTGATTAAATAAATATATTATAATAAAAAAAATCGGCTTTATGTTCCTCCCATACTAAACGTCAATTTCATATGTAAGGACCTAATATTTATTCTATCTTATTGTAAATTGAAAACAGATGAGAGCAAAGTCAACAAGCAACGGTTATAAACAAACCAATGTTTCTAAGTTTACAAGGCTGCCAACAGGTCTAATAATAACAAACAAAAATTAGTTTCACGTATCAAACTTTGATTAATTAATAATGACAGATTAGCTAAGTAATTAATAAATGATTTGATTCATGTGTGACTGTGTATTGCCATGTATCTAAAATTTCGGTTGGATACTGGAAAGCGGGTGAAATATTGATAATAAGACTTCCTCTAAATATAAAAATAGCTGAAACTATAATATAAGCGTGTTACGTAATCACACACTTAAGATTAGATTGCCTCGGCCACGTCCTCCCCAGGGGTCGGTTTTACTGACAATAGAGTTATTTTATAATTGCATGAATCAATTAATAATCAGGTGGTGGTGATAAGCATATTCATAGGAACACAGTAAGTAGTTTTAAATTGTATTTTATTCATCAATGGAATTAGTGGCAATAGGCAATATCATGGCTCAAATACAATCTATAAATTAAGAAGAGAACAAACAAGTTCAATATTTTGCAATACTGGCATTGTAAAACATTTCAATTATCCTATTACATAGTTGAATTGCGATAGGATGGAATTGACTTTAGAATTAAAATGATAGTGTGAACTTTACTTGTTTTCCTTTGTCATAAAGATCGGTTGTTGACCTCACTCGGATTCGATAGTGGCCTGAAGACGTTGCTGCTGGTGAAGACTGTCTAAATGCTCGAGATGTGTAGCTGGATGCAGCGTCTCAATGGCAGGAAGGACGCCCGAGACTGTTTGTGCAAACGCCCCTTGGTATCGTCATCAGAAATGGAGCGATATATAGAACGGCGCACGATTTATAAGTAACGTGTACTTGATTTTACATTCCGCAACCAATAACTTGTTACTTCGAGGTACAAAATTATATTTTTATAAAAAACTCTTTAATTGGGCTGTACACCTTGCAAATGTTGGTCAATATAAAGCGACCCAACTGACTTTATTTGTGCTGATTTATTAATGCAATAATTAATTTATTACACTGATTACAATGACGTACACTGTTCATCTGCATACATTTGTCGCCGGCTATTTTGATGATTTTAATTATCTCCGTCGTTCGGGGGAAATGATAAATTAGCTTCTTATTTACTAACCGGTTGAAAATAGATTGATTACGTCGAGCTAGATACATAAACTTACTGGATTTCAACGGTTATTCTCTACGTGTTATTTAAAAGCATCACGTGTTTTATTATGCACACTGATTTTCGGTTAAAGATCTGTGTTAGCACGTAGTTGGTTGAAGCAATTTAAAAATATGTCGTTAAATAATTAATATGTATGTTCTGAGAACACAATTAGTGGATATATACACTGCGGGATAATTATAATTTAATTAAGATAAATTAATGAAGCCTCACAGAGACGAATTATGATGGATTATGATGGCCCAAGATTCACATCCTGTATGAGCTGGCTTAAGTGATCATACTACACAATGCAACGTTCACCAAATCCATTGTAAGAACACCACACAATTTTGTAAGGCCTGAAAAAAGACTTCCTTACATGTTTCTCATATGAATAGCTTCTGTAGACTTCTACAATTTATCTTAATTGAAAAATAATTTATTAATTTTTCTCCTCATGAACGTCATACTTTTCATGAATTTTGTTGTATTTAAGCTGTTTTCTAATAGAACAAAGAAAATAAACGTATACTTATTTCATTTTCAATGGAAAGTATTAGTATTGTTATATTTTTTATCTGAAAAAAAATGGCTTTCTGTTTGTGTCAAAAAATGTTTCAACCAAAGAAATGTAAAACAATGAGAAAAGATCTCAGAGAGAACACTTCCAAAGTTATTTTATCTTTATCTTTTTGATTTCTCGGTTCCCTATGATTAGGAAACAATGGCGCTCTCCGCGTTTCAGAAAGGCTTATCCCTTTTAAGCTCTCCCTTTAAACAGTAATCTTGTCATAAATAAACATGTTTAACGGAAAATGGTAATTTTATATTCGTATTTTAGTATAAGCACATTCTAAAAAAATGCACAATTAATAAGTGTTTATTTTCATTAGTTCAACATTAAAAAGTTATTCAGTTAAAAAGTGATATATATATAATAATATATATATTATATATATATATATATATATATATATATTTGTATATATTTGAGATAGATATGCTTATTTATTCATACACTATTATTTTTTAAGACAGCAAGTATAATGGTACAAGAAATAAATAAAAAGTTTGACGCTTTCAACGTTGATTTTGATTTTGGAAATAATTAGACATAAAATAAGCAGGATGATTTTTAATTGCTTTGTAATTTAATCATTTATTTTGCCAGAAAAAGCAGAATGATTTGATTTCTTTATAATGTAATAACTTTTTTGGCCAGAAATCTTATGAAAGCGAGTGCACTGTGATTGCTCTAAACCGACCATTTCTATGCTTAAATGCACATGCAAAATAAATATTTTACCTTTTCAACAGCTAACTGACAACTGACTCTGCTTTATAAAATTTACGCATGCATAAATTCAAATTGGCGGTCCTCGTAGGCCAGTGTGTGTGACATGACACCAAGGGTTCCGAGATTAATTTCCAATGAGATTACAATTACTTAATTTACATAAACCTGTTTTTTGATGTATTTTGCTTCTGTAACTGGGCCTCTTATGCTGCTGAAGAGTAAAAAAAAATGGTCAAGTGATTTCGGTATAGTTACAAAACGGAATTACAACATGACTAATCTTTTACAATTAAACAAAAATAAAGACGCCCACATGAAAAATGAAAGAAAAAATCAAGAATATACACCCGTACATAGGCGCGTTCAGTGAGTACATTGAATTGTGTAATTTGTATATAAAATCCATGCTTCAATGTACTCACTGAACGCGCCTGTGTACGGGTATAATTTTAATTATTTTCTCTGAATACTTAAATACATAATTTGAAGCTTAGCGAATACAAGCACCTTCCTATTCTAGTCAGCATTATGTCGTGTATTACAGCCAATTTGTAACTTGATTTGATTTGATTAACTTGATTTAATAAATAAATGTAAAATATACGAGTACTTTTATAAAAATGCTTTTTCTGCAATACGATCAGGTAAATTTTACCGTTTTTTAGCAATTCATGTCGATATATTGGTTGAACACTCTTTCATCAAATAGTCGTTCCGTTATTTGTTCGTAATAAAATTGTATTTTTATGTCGATGAGTAGCATTGATGAAGACACATCCATCATCTTAAGTCTTCGGATCCTCTCCGACGAAAAAATCTCCATCTATCTTTCATGAAATCTGAGATGTGTCACACACGCTTTTGAGCCATCGTCAGAAGTCCCATCTCAAAGGTTTTTGCTGACACCCGAGAAAATGATGGTAAGAAACGTGAAATTTCCAAAGTCAACAAGAATCTTGGCAAGTTTTACATTAAACTGTACCTACCAGGCGCCTTTCAATCTTGAGGAGCGGTATGGGAGAAACTTATCGTGTTGTGTGTTCGTGTATTTTGATAAGGGTTTCTGGTATGTTGGTTTCAACCCCCGTTTGTCAGGACTTTGGCTATGGCGTGATTTACTGGGGAATTTGGCTTCGATCTACGTTACAACTGTCAACGCTGTAGTTTATATTTGTTTGAAAGTGTATATTTATAGCAAAGTTTCTTAAAACACCTTACAAAAAATTTTGAAGTAGGTACCAAATACCGAACTTCAGTATTTGCTAGTTGCGGCGTTCTACGCTACGTGTCACATGGCATTATAGATGGCAGTTTTTTGTAATATGCTATGTTCAAATTGGACGTAGGTCTGCAGAAAGCATCCAACCCAAAAAAAATTGAACTGAGAAAATTTCCTCTAAAAATTTGGTCCTAGAAAAAACTAACACGTCGATATTTCATTAATTATTGCATACTTTTAGAATAAAGCTTATTGTAGAAATGTTTTTTTTTGTGTTTTCGAATATATGACACATTTTACAGGTTGGATTCTTTCTACAAAATGTCTAAATGTGTGAAAAACAGTTCTTATTTTTTTCAATGTGGGTTCTTTGTTCTATAAATTTGTCAAATCATGAATTAAAAAGTAATATCTGAGGCGTACAAAAGTTTAAACCCCTTAGATGTTTTCTACAAAATAAGTAACAGAATAACTAAAAAGTTGCATAATTCGTCCATATCACATAGATGTTTTAAATCTGTATTTTTGCCAAAGATTTATAAATTTGAAGCCGGAGGAAACATTGAAACTGCTTTTTTCAGTTAAGAGGTAATTTAACGGTGATGGTCTTGACGCGAGTTAAAAGTTGAAAAATATCGAATTATTAAAAACTATAGCACTTAGTGGTTCGACGTTTACTACTACTATATATATACTAAGATATATTATATTGAGTTGTACGAACTCATATAATATAATTTATTTTTAGCATTTTATGAGTTGGCTGTTTTCTGCATAACTACGTCCAATTTAAAGATATAAAATCAATAACATATATTTCATAATTGTACTTTTATTTCGATAAGGTACTTTATTTTTATATAATTATATAAAGGTAACATACTATTTAAATTATTAATCGGTCTGATCAAAATGAGTATTTTATTTTTCAATTATATTTTTTAAATTATATTTTTCATAAAGCGGAGAGTTTTTTGTCTGAACAGGGAAAAAATTCTCAAATAGTTTTCTCTGGCCTCGTGATAGTAATGCAGTTTATTTCATCTTGTATTTTCCGCTCGCAATGTTATTTGCATCAAGAGATACGTAGCTTTCAAACATAAAATTTACTGTCAAAAATTTATCAATTTTTATTTATCTACATTTTTAAAAAAGAAAAAAAAATCGAAAAAATAATCATATAAAAGGACACAGACATAAATTACTTGCATGTTCGTTTTGTTGTTGTTCGTTTTTTCGGCTTTTTTTCTTTCTTGCGAGTACCTGTAAATTATTTTTGGCATTTTTAATGAAAAATAAAATCTAGAATCTAAATCTTGAGGGAAGCCGAATAGTAAAATAAGTAAGTAGTAGTATATTATAAAAAAACACCTAAACAAACTGCTTACCCAGATTTTCAAAATAAGTTAATTATTGTTCCGTTAACGAACAAATAAAGTCTTTTGAAAAAGTAGTTCTAACGACATAAAATAATTCCTATTGTCAGAACCTATAAAGAACTGGCTGATTTTAAGCTACTCCTTAAAACTTTTTCTCCTTGAAAATCTTTAAAGTCTTACAAAAAGCTTCGGTTTACAAAGTATCCTTTATGTAGGCATTCACAAAGCGTCATTACATAAGTTGTTCTCCTATAATACAAACACAATAAATATTTGAAGAATTTTTAAAATGTTATCTTGTATATTTTTTTATAAACAGTAATTTTCAGAGGGTGCTATAATATTCAACGTCATTTTACTGGAAGTTCGCGACAAGTAGGACAGGTCCCCGAAGAAACTAACAACCGTTTTCACGAAGTTTTGGTAACTCGGGTCATCACTACGACCGTGAATGATAAATGAAATCGATTACTGTAACATAATAATGTCAGTAACTCGGAGATGATGCTAGTTTCATTCAAAATATCTCAATGAAGAATAGAAAAGTTTATTTATAAAATGCGAGTAATAAGACTTATTCCTAATATTTGTTTTTTTTTTTAAATATAAGTGAGTAAACAGAAAACATGTCATATATAATTTCTCACACTAGACTTGGTGTTTACCTTCGAAAAATGATACACAAGAATGTGTTTTAGGCCTCGGATACGCGAGTAGTAGCATTAACGGCAGAGTAATGAGCTTAGTTATATAGTGTCCGGTGCCCCTCGCTACTCTGATGCAATGACGCTCTGACGCTATGCCGCTTGCCGCTCGAAACATAATCGAGGCCTAAGGCCTAGGCCAGTGTAGATTTGTACAAAATATATGTCAGGGGAGGAGGTGGAGTAAAAGTGAGTTGTTTTTGTTACCCGCCGGATCCTATAGAATAAATATGCAAAATTTGGGTCAGATCGGTCAAAAGTACAGATTTGTACAGAAATACAGAATATATCTAGAGGGGGAGTTGGATGAAGGGAGAGGAAGGAAATGTTACCTGTGTTACCCGCCAGGTACTAAAGAATAAGTTTGACATTTTTGAGTTTAATCGGTAGAACGGTAAAGGTAAAGGAGGAGGCGGTAAATGTCACCATTGTTACCAGCCGTTAAAGAATAAGTATTCAAAATTTGAGTCTGATCGGTCTAACAGTACAGATTTACATCTAAAATACATCAAGAGGAGGTAAAGTCGTGAAGGGGTGGGGGAAATGTCACCTATGTTACCCGCCGGGTCCTAAGGAATAACTATGCAAAATTTAAGTTGAATCGGACGAACGGTGTCTATTTGTATAGAGAACAGACAGACTTCTTAGTTTTATGGGTATAGATGAAGAAAATAATACAAAAAATATAAGCCAAAAATTTATGTATAAATATTATGAACGTAAAAAATTATTATTACTACAATAGAAGTAACAGTATTATACCCACCTATTAATTCTGTCGATCAACGTGACGCTCGACATTCGACGAATTATTGTGACGGATTGGAAACTTTAAAGTTTCCGTCTAAAAGAATTCAATACGAAAAATAGCATAAGGAACGCGTACACAGCATAGAGTGAGACTTAAGTTATCTCAATCTGCTCTCGGCTAGGGCATTTATTAGTAGGGATGGAGTTTTAGGTGGAAATTCTAGACGGGTTGAAATACTTAACACGAAAGATGGAAATGGAGAACAATTAGACCAATAATGAACTGTCTTCACGGTTAAAAATAATTATGTATTTATGTTTTGTTTTAGTTTTTTTTAAATACATCAATACTCATTGAACTGTATAATGAGGGCTCCATACAACTGTATTAAATTCTAGTATTGGTCGAATCAAGTTCTTTAATAATAAAATTAAAGTTTCAATTTTCTTGAAATCTTTGCTTAACCTAAGTAAGAAACCTAATGTTCTTAATCCTCTATCAACTGTTGAGTTGATATGGGGGACTAAAGAAAACTTTTTGCCAACAATTATGCCTAGATCTCTAATTTCATCCACCACACTCAAAACTTTTCCATCAATTTTGTAATCATAGAGTACTACTGTTCGGGTGCGGAAAAAACTTGACATTTGGGGATATTTAGAGATAGGTTATTGACTTCACTCCATTTCTGTAAAGTGTCCACTGCACACCGCATAAGTTTGCAGTCCTGGACTGTTTCAATTACCCTAAATGTTTGATATTTTGTTGTTGGTTTTCTTAATTTTCTCATTACTATATTTTGTATTTTTTTTACAACATTTACAAATTAAACAAGTGTTTGAAATGTAAATGTCATATAATAAATAAATAAATTGATTTGATTTTAAGAAAATATTCTTACGTAAAGGAGGATTTTCTTTATTGCAGCATTTAAAAAACAAAAACACAATGGCAGTCGACGTGGAGTCGAATTAAAAAACTTCCATCAAATAAGCTCAAAAATCTCGAATAATCGTCGAATACTTTTGTTGTTCAAAAATGAAAATTTTCTTTATTTATACTTTCAATTGTATTTAAATAAATTTATTTATATCGCAAAAGTATCAATGTAATTCAATCAACAGATTTGACGTCTTATTTGAAACTCACAGGATATATTTAGATTGGTGATACTGAATATTTCAATTTAGATTTTGTTGGAGTAGATTTACGAAAATGTTTAGAACCGCTGATTTTGAACATTGCGTAGCAGAATGAAAAGGTTACCTTGATTTCTTTATCCCATAAATATTGTCATCGTATCCCGGCCATCTTGAGCGAAACAAATTCACAAGAATGTAGGATGTTTGATGGCCCGAATCCTTGATTCAATTCCGCTTTGACTCGTCGTTCCCCAAACCTTAAAAGTAATAGAATAAACGTTTGTATGAGAACAGATAAGCCAATTACGTGGAAAGTTATCCGCGGCCATGTTGATATTCCGCAACTAGGGAAATGAATTTGAAATAAAACTGCCTCGGAAAATTTAAAGTTTAAGATGTTATTAAGGGACCCACCTATCCGGGCCCTCGTCACGAGAGCCGGAGCGGTGTGGATGTCAAAGGGGAATTTCTGGAAACAGACTTAATGGCGTCGGGAGAGAATAATTTTAATTTAATTACGAACATTTAGATTTTCGGGGAATTCGTGCGAAATGAGCATTTTTGAATTTTGGTGTTATTTATGTTATTTTCAGCAGTTTGTGATGAAAATGACGCCAGTGAAAATGAAAAGGAGGGACAAACACAATCTCATCGATTAAGAATTATAATTCATAGCGATTTACTTTTAAATGGCGTAGTTTATTTATTTAAAATGTCCAAATGTTAAAATATAAGCAAATATATTAAATTATTGTATTACTAGCCGTAAACCCGTGAAAATTATGTAATATAATAATGATTAATAACGACCCTTGAGCGTAACACGTGACGCGCGCTGTTTGAGGTGACACAATCGGGCGCCCGGGCCTCTTTAGCGGCTAGTTGTTGTTGTAATTCCAACGAGTTGCGGACAGACATTCAAAATTAGGAAAGTTGATCAAAAACTAGTTTACCAAGCTATAAAGAAAACTTAATAAATATTATAAATAAATTTTCACTTTCTCGATTAATTTTATTTGACGAGTTTTCTTAGCTGTTCTCACGAGAACACTTCGGCCATTGCGTTTTCCATCGCATTGCGGAGTCCATCATCAAGGCTGATGACGCTAATGCTACATGTTAGTATCGGCGGTGGAGTATTCCTTAAATTGTCTGTCTGTCTGTCGTTAAGTCCGTAAATTGCTGAAATTCAAATTTTAGAAAATTAGTGTGTGACACACAATCACATCACGCAAGGCAAGTCGTTATTATTATTTCCCGTGATTTTTTACGAGTGTACGCCTCTTCAAAATCAAATTTCCAATTGGATCCACCAACTTTACGAATTGAACGCACAGATAATAATAAAATGGATAAGCTGGTGACTGAAAAGGTGGAGTGCCAAAGATGGAGAGGGTAATCTCCAACTCGGTGGACTGGCCAAATCAAAGACGTCTGTCCTTTTGCACTGGTTATCCGAACTACGGGCTGCAGAAAAGGGTGGAAGAGAATCACCAAGGATACCAATAGATCGCAACCAGGAGATCACGATCAATGATATCCTGATTGGCAATATAAGAATATATGAATATGTATGGGTTGGTGTATTATCTATAAAATTATAAATAATTCAATCATATTACTTATTTATCCAAGAAATTTATATACAACTAATATGAATATTATTCAAGTAATCTTCAAAATGCATGAAATGAAAGTTTTTTAAAACTACAAGTAACAATATTATGATTGCGCTAAAATCGCACCCATTGCCAGCTTCAAAAAATAATGAAATCAAATGATTTTTTTATAAAGAAACGAGGTTAACAGATTATTTATGAATATAATTCAATATGTATAAAGATAACATATTATTTAATATTCACTTCAATAATGATATTTAACGAAAGAGTATAATTACCGATTGTATATTTTGTTACATCAATTTTATTTATTATTTTATTTTTTCTTCTGGCAAGATAATTTTTGACTTGATGCGAGCATTTGCCGATAACTATTTTAGTAAATATTATTTTTCAGGCTAAGCGGTGTCAAACTTAAATATATTAAAAGTTTTTACAATGCACGCAGATAAATTGAAATTATTATAGTAGGTACGACATAACTTTGGTCAAAAGTCTATAAACTTAACATAGAAGTGAATATTTACTATGTAAAGTTTAAAGTTAATAGTTTATGCTAGTTTTAGAAGTTAAATATGATATAGGTTTTTATCCACGTGAATTGATGAATTAAAGCCAACAGCTACACGAGAGGTGGAATGCAAGATGCAGAAATATGAATAAAGACAATATGAGCATTAAATGCCACACTTTTTATTGAAAATATTGAGGCTATAGCTTTTTATCTTATTGTTTTAAAAAAACTAAATTTTAAGAAAAAGTAATATTAAAAATAAACGCAAGTGGAAGACTTCATAATCTGACTTGTATACTGACCATAAACTGACTGATTTGTAGATTGGAGACTTATAGGTTGTCGTTAGTTTATCACTTGACCTGTCGATGAAAGGTCAAAGTTGAGCAGGAAGTTAAATAAATAATTAAAATTAAATGGAGTGAACATTGCGAGTTCTCTATAAAATTAACGCAGATTCCATCAATAATGTAATAACACTAGCTTTAATCCGTCAAATATGGCGGTTCTTTTACATCTCGTTGCTATAGAATGAGTATTTATTTATTAATAAAAAATATATATTAAAATTATTATTATTAATAATAATAATAATAAAGAAGAAAAGGTTTAAAAAAGTGTTTATAAATGAAATTACGGACGTTACACAAAGTTACGGGGACAAACAGACAGACGGACTTTTAATTTTTTATTTTATTTTTTTTATTTTATTAAAAAAATAGAGATGCAAACACGGAATACGTGTCACATCAATATTCTTACTATTTTCAAACTAAGCTAAACGCTTGTGCTATGAAAATAGGACTAACTTGCTAGTCTGGGCTGAGATTCAAACACGCGACCTTTGGATCACGAGGCGAGCGTCCTAACCACAAGACCAACAAGCTACTTTTAATGTTATCGTAAATCCATTGAAATCAAATAAAAAATGTATTCTTTATTTTTTACGCTTCTACAGGTCTAGAAGCCCAATTACACAAGCGATATGCTTCACAAACAAACAGGCTTGAGTCAATCACAGATTAAATTGTGATCTCACCGGGAATTGAACCCGGAACCCTCGGTGTGAGAAGCCGGTACCATGCCCATTGGGCTACGAGGGCCGCCGCCAATGTTAAGATGAACGAGAAATCACGGCTTCCGCTTGTTAAATACTCGTATATAAATCGCTTATTAAATATATAAACGCAAGTGATTATAAAAACATAGTTCATTATATATCTAGTGAACGTTATGTTCTTGCTCAGCTGCAAAATATCATTTTCAAAATTACGTATTGAGTGCATTTTTTGATATTCAATGAAATTTAAAAAATTTCATAAACCAAAGCTCTCGGAGTACTAGAATAAAAATTGGATACTTAGAAAGACGTTAAAATTTACATTTAGATACTAACAAATTTGCGTTCAGTCCTAATCTACATAAGGATGAGGGGTTTCCTTCCCTAAAACCATGTCACTTACCTTACCACTTAATACGATGTTATGGAGATCAATAAAAATGCCTAACTGATATCAACAAACGTGACTTTTCACTCTAATAAAAAGTTAAAACCTGGTTCGCAGATATGGGAAGGCAAATGATAGAACATAAAATTATATGTATGGAAATGAATTCTTCTCGCTCAGAAAACTGCTTTAACGCCTTTTCAGGCACTAATACATGTTTTTTTATTATTGTTTCAATAAATTATTTGTGTTCAAATACATTAGTAGTGTTTTTTTATTATTGTTTTAATAAAATATATATTTGAAAATATTCTGGCAATTTCTCACTTAAACTCGTCTTATTCTAGAGAAACCGCCTCAAAACTAAATGTATTTTTAGCGTTTTAGGGAAAAATACTATAGACAGAATAAAAAAAACATATTAAAAAACCGTCAGTAATGTCGTAAAAGAAAAAACATTAAAGTACCCAACTCAAGTCAACAGTATGAAAGAAGCAGGGTAAAAAAAACGACAACAAATTAACTAAATTAGAAACCAGATATACATGAAATGGCGAAATAGAAATAATGTTGTATTGACAACAAAATATATAAAAAATTCTTACTAAAAAATATCATTCGCTTTCAAGCCACTCTGTTATGTTAGCACTGAGACAATTCTTCTTCATAGACATTTAGCCATTTATTAATTTTCTTTTGAAAAGACTGGATGGAAGAGTATTTGCTTTGTACTGGCTTTATGTTAAATGTTGTGAAGTTTAAGTACTAAGTAAAGGAAGGGTACTTGTCCAAATTTAGTTTTCATACTCGTATGTGAAATTTTATTATTATGTTATGTAGAAGTTGTATTTTATTTTGTGAGGTGGTACCAATGGTGTAACGTGTAACGGTATATGTTGGTGCAATAAAGTGTCATTGTGAAAAAAAAAGTTTTTTTTTTAATTTATGTCCTCCCGCGTCACGTATGAATTGAATTACGAATATATTAATTATTTAAAACTATTAAACTTAACGCTATTATTTAAATTTGTTGTCAAAATTGTTTCGTAATTTATCACTCGTAAAAAGACACTTTATAACCGCTTTAACACTTATTCATTTTCACTAAAAATTAAAAAAAAATTCCATCCAATTTCCGCACGTATTATTCGCTTCGGTTTATTTCGCTACGTAAGAACTTTTCCAAATTATTCGCTGTAGAGTTATCGCTCGGCTGACCGCACTGGCATCTGCAGCACGCGGCTGCCTTCGCTTGTTTTCCACTATCAAGCGCACCAAAACAATAAACACTCCGTTACTCCCGCGCGCGGTCCAATTTATATCTGGCCAGTGCTAGTATCGAACTTTCTAGACGTTTCCAGTATTTAGAAGAAGATTTTCGTGGCTTCTAGATTCTTGTAGAATGTTTCAGATGTTTTCCGAAAGCCGTAGAACATTGTAGACCGTTCTCGATTCTTCGATAGGGTTGTGAAAATTTCAGCTGTCACTTGACACGAGTGCGTGATTCTTTTAAGCCTCCCTAAAGTATTTTTATTTCTTAAATAAAACATAACTACTTCTTCTTCAAACACAGAAAAATTATTTTGCGGTGACATTTTAATTATAATTTATAGAAATTAACTTTGTATACACCACTTTTTTATTGAAAAAAATTCAACATATTTCAAAGCCAATGGCTAAGGATAATTAAATGAATTTAATTTATTTTATTAATTTAATTTTGTACATTTGTTTTTCTGATAAAGAAGCTATTGGCTTTGAAACATGTTGATTTTTTTTCAAAAAAAAAGTGGTGTATACAATGTTAATTTCTATAAATTATAAAACATAATTTACTCGAAAAATTTACCACATCATTTTTTATATATGTTGAAGTAAATTTCCAGATTGATAATGCTCTGAAAAGGCGAATAACGTCTCTAATAAATTCAACAGTTGATTGAAAAGTTATGTTTTTTTTCTATACATATAACTGGAAGATAAAAGGATTATAACTATGTATGTTATACATATCTATATTAACTGCTTCATGCATTACTAAATTAATCAATTCCTTTATTCTGAAATCACCATAATGCTAAGAAAGCCCATAAGCTTATGTGATTCATTAACATGTAATTACGGTAAATGTTTACATACCATATTTAAAAAAAAAACATTAATCCTCCACTAGTCAGACAGTTTGTTTTGATTCAGCGTACCTTAGGCGTAGGCAGAGTACAACAATCTTCTGTTCTGACACAAAACTTTGACAAAAAATTTTTTTTGCAAATCACAAGAACTAACGTGGTACCAGATGAAAATTCTTGTTAGACTGATATTCAGTAAGAGCCTCAAAAAGCTATGTTCTACAGTGCAAAGAAGAAATGAATAGAAAATTTCTCAACTTAAAATAGAATTTAGAAAATATATCCATATTGTGTAAATTTTAGATAAGTTGGTAAAATTATGGACAATATGTAAGTATATATTAGATTATACATTAACATTAACGAATATATTATTTCAGGAATAATAACTAACTAAGTAACCATAACCCCCTTTTTCAGAGGCGTAGACAGAGAAGATAGAACGCTACACTCTTCTATCTTGACACACCGCTTTTGCTTCGTACACTTTTATACATCTTCTTATGTATGCTCTTCGGTTGTCGAAGCTTCTAACATGGCTATCCTCTAAAATTTGATTTATCTGGTAACGCCTGGTCTTCCGCGGATGTCCTTTGTTTTTTCTACCTTCAAAACTCGCCTCATAAATTTTCTTTACCATCCTTTCCTCACTCATCGGTTTCATATGGCCAAATCATCTATTTGATCCTGTAATAATAAATTATAACATAATACAATAAAGATCATATATTTTAAAACCAAATTTATTAGTCAATTAGAAAGACATAAAGAAAAATCTAATTCACGAAAAAATATAAGGCTACTACTGGAATTCGAACCCAGGTCACCTCCTTTCCGGGGCCGGGGCTTTTACCACTAAGCTATAGCAACACTCTATGTTTCCGTGATTATATCGACCGTAGACCTTATATGTAGTTCTCTAGTTTTTACTATGTCTTTCATATTGATTGATTAATTTGGTTTTAAAAATTTCAGAGGACTTTGTTCTGAAAAATTACAACTTCACAAATATGAAGGTGTTCTTGAATATATATCATATATTTTGCTTAAATAAGCGAACTTTAGATAAAATATAATTAATGGGGAAAAAAATTAAAAGACTAGTGTTTGATAATAGTAAATAATAGTTTCATATAATTTTATATTTAGGCGATAAATTTCCTTAGCGGTAAACTGAAGAAGGTGAAACAAATTTTTAATCAGTTAGAAAAGAAATACAGAAAAATCAAATTAACTTAAAAATATTTTAACTGCTACCGGGATTCGAACCAACGGACCTCCATTCTATCTGGGGATGGCGCGTTATCCAATTTTGCCACGGCATGCGGCAGTTTGGTAAATTAACGAAAATTTAAAAATTATTAGTTAATAACGGCGGTGAAATGTTGAATAAGTTTTAATTACTTTGCTATGAAATGGTTGTTTTACATTTTATTTCCTGTCCCTACTTTATTCATAATATGTATGTGTGGTCTGAAGAATGTTTATCTAATGGTAAAGTGCTCGAAAAAAAATTAAGAATCATAATAATATATAAAATGGTAAAAAAAGATGAAATGATAAATAATTCGACAAGATTGAGAATATAACAAAAAAAACTTCTTGAAATGGAATGAACACAGATTTCAATGTAATAATCACATATACAAATTTTTCGTGGGAAGTTATCAAGAAAGAATAGTGGTGAGTGATAGAGTTTGTGTTTGGAAGTGAAAATGCTCAGTATCAAAAATGAACAACCTGTGTACGATAGAGCGAAGTCTAAACTGCTTAGGATGAATGAATATGTATCTATAACATAGACAATATAATTTTTTATAGGATCATGGTAACTATGAAGGGTTTTATAAGCAAAAATAATAAAAAAAAACTTAATATTTGACTAGTTTTAAAAACATCATGAACAGAGGCTGTTCAGGAAAGACTTGACATCATTAGATTTTTTCATTATTTCTATAGGTATCTAGAATTCAGATTTCAGAAATTAGAATCCAGATTCAGAACATGAAGTCATTATTGAACTGGGGGTCTTAAATATAAAATATTTTTTAATTTTTTATTTCATTTTATTTATTTTATTAATTATACGGCTTAATAGCCTTTTACAACAGGTTTATACATAATTTAAATACAACAAACGATTAAATGTAAAATAAAAATAAAGGGTATAAATGTAAAAAAGTATATATACATAGTTTAAACATAATGAGGTTAGACATATATGTAAAAAAAAATATATATGCAAAAAAGTGTAAAGTAGTAAAAGAAAAATAGAGGGTATAAATGTAAAAAAGTATATATACATAGTTTAAACATAATGAGGTTAGACATATGTGTAAAAAAAGTATATATGCAAAAAAGTGTAATACTTTGACATGTAATACTTTGAAAGAAAAATGCACATTTTAAAAATGAAATATGGTTTCTTTGTCTCAGAATTCATCCCAGCGAACATAGTCAATAGTCAACTGTAAAAGTTTCAAAGACAGAAATTTCTGCACTATCAGCATTTCAATAGATCTATTATCTATCTGAAAGCGTCAACTCGTTGAATCTTAACGTAGATTTTCTTTCCACCGGGAAAACATCTTGGACATTTTATCAATAAAAAATATTGATTTATCATCAAAGTGCATCTGATTCAATAGAAGTAAAAAGGTTTTTGTTAAGCTCGTCTCGCTGCCTGCTCCGTAACGCTTAGTAAGAAGAATATTTTGCTGCTTCGTAAAATCGTAATAAATCATGAGCGCGGTCGCGCAGTGGAATATGCTTTTCATCTGTCCAAATGTGTGTTCAATGCAACATGTGCATCTGGGATGCACTAATGACCAACACGAGTCAAAAACATGTATATTCTCACCCCTTATGCGCGTGGGCTAAATAATATTCCCAAAAAGAATACTTTATCAAATTCGTACCAAAAAATATAAAAACCAAATTATTTATTGTTACAGAGGTAGATCTACAAAATCTTAGAACATAAAAGTAAACTTGTTTTTTAATTCTTCTTATTTAGTTTTTGTAAGACGCATTTTGCCTTACGAGGAAATTATCAACTTATCTATTAAACATTCAACAACTTATATTTATATGAAAACTGTTTGATGGGACCGCTATGTAATTTTAAGAGAAGAAAATATTGTTTTTAGACTCACTTATGCACGCCTAAATAAATTGTATTTAAAAGCGGCCCTGACCATATCCTTTTTCTTTGGCTTTCATCTCTCAACTGCTGTCGTAGGTCTCTTCCATACCCTTCCATTCCATCCTACCATGTTATTTGCTTCTTGTAGCCATTTCTTTCTCACCACAGCGGTTATATCGTTGGCCCAGTACTTTTAAGGCCTCCAAGGTCTCTTTTACTCTCGCAAGGTCTTCATTTTCCTCAGTCAAACTTCAGTTTAGTCAAACTATAGAAAAGGAGGTCAGACTTCAGACCAAACCAGATCCTAGCAAGGTAAAAACAGTATGCAAGAATCTTATAGACATATATTTATTACAGCTATTTAAAAACGACAGTAAATTAACTTCAAATGTCTCTAGAATGGTTCAATAAAATACGGAGTGTTCACCAAATTAGAACAAATACCTATACAACTTCAAAAAAATTGATAATGTGTGGGTGTTCTTCTGATGGAAATGGTGAACGTTGCATTGTGTAGAGTGATCACTTAAGTCAGTTAATATAAGTTGTAAGTCCCAGGGCCATCGTACAAGAGACTTCCATATACGTTTCTCATACAAATAGCTCCGCGAGACGTCCATGATTTATCTTCATTTAACAATTAATAATTTTGAAATTATTTTCCTTGGAAATAGAAGCGTGCTGATATTATAAGTGTCAATACAATGTAAAGCAGCAGTTCTCCGCATTCTCTGAGTCACATACCCCGGCGGAGCCCTAAATGGGTGACACGCCGCTAATGCGCAGCGCATTCTATGCCGGTAATTGTAAAAATGGAATATCCATTAGCGCGCTATTCGCGGGTGTCACGAACGGCGAGGTCTAGTCTACAGTCTACGTGACGCGGCTGGCTGTGTGTGAACGCCCATTATAACCAGCCACGCAGATAACAGAAACAATCCTCTATTTGTGCAATGGAGACAGATGATACGCAAAATCGTGTGATGTGTTATAATTGTGATTACTCGATTAAATACTTGTACGTCAGTATTTAAGTAATAATGATTCTCAAACGACTTTTTAATTACAGTCAAGACACAATATATACAGTAGGGGCCCAAAAGTTAACATACAGTACATTTTATTTGCATTTTATTATATTATTTTTACACTTACATTATTTTGAATCATCCGTATGTAGAACGGCATATGTGATTTAAAATCATGTCTGCAAAGAATAAGTGCCATAAAATAAAAATATTATTATATCTTTAATAAAAATAGAACAACGTTCCAGGCTGCAGAGAAGAGTTTTCTAAGGGGAGTCGCACTGATGGATAGAATGAAAAGTGCCGACATAAGGCAGGAGCCCCAACTCTTCATATAGAAAAATCACAAATCAGGTGACCCGGACATGCCAATAATGCCAGAATAATGAGTACCAAAGAGTATCTTCTCGGCAACCCTGGAAGGAAAGCGACCGGTGGGTTGCCTAAGCGCTGGGAGAAACACCAAAAAAAGGGTATGAAAACAGAATGGGTCTGGAAGCAGCACAAGACAAGGGAATATGAAAGTCTCGACACGCTGGTTAATATAAAAATATATGCTCTCAAATTTAAAGTTTTATATTATTTGTACATAAGAACATGAAATGATATAGTAATAATATAGTGCTGACCTCTCACTATAAAAATTCTGTGAAGAAGTAGGCCAATGTTTTTGACTAATTTGCAGATGTGTTTATTGAGTGATGAGAAAGGTTGGTAATTTCACTCATTAACAGTTTTTATACTGTACACGTTATTTGGTCTTTTAAATCTCGTTCTTTCTCGGAAAAACATGGAAAGTTGCATTTCAGTCACGGCCGAGTTACTCTACGGCAATGGATGTGACGCGGCCATTTTTTTTAAGAAAATTTTCTAATAAAATAAAAGTCTAATGAAAACTTTAATAAGTGCTAATATGAAAATAAAAAAATGAAACAATCTATTAAATTTCTAATATAATAGTAAGAAAATTCTACCTTAATTTCAGGTTTCCAGGGTGGTGAAACCCTTTAAAGATGGCTCTCTTTAAGAAATGTTATATATATGTATTTTCGATTGAAAAAATAATCGTATTGGGCAGTGGAATCAAATAAAAACCAGAAAACTGGAAAAATAGTTTGTTCCAATACAACTTTTTAATTTGAAAAATCCCCACCGCACCGATCCAATAACATCCACCGATTGGCTACAGCGCAAGTGCTCCCCCGGGACTGCAGCCGGCCGGGTCCGTCTTATCGCAGGCGCTGATTGCGATTTGAAAGTACTTTTAATTTTACAGTAATTGATGCCAGAAACGCGAGGCTTTCACGAAAGCGCCCCCGCGGGCTTCTCCGCCCTCCGCGGCTAAACTCCGGACCCGGAATTATACGCGGACCCTGCCGTAATTTGTCACGTGACGAAGGTTAGCTGCGGTGAGCGTGTGCGATTATATCCGCCGTGTTATTATTAAGTTATATTGACCTTTGGCATGTTTGTAAGTCGAGCTTTCGTATGACGGCTCGTCTAGCGGGGCGTCTTTTTATCCCTTCTAGTTGGCATTTAAAATAATACTCGTGACTTTTTCATTCAAAAAGGACTCCCATATTTAAATATATATAAATACTAATACATTTTTAATAACCCCAAAGTTCTCGCGGATGCGATGCTGAAGCAGCTACATTAGCTTTGCCTGCCAAAGCGTATAAATTTCAATCTCTCTCTGATGGTGCGCAAAAGTCTTCGAAGAAATGCACCGCAATATAATTTTGATGGACCTCACACTGCAGTTAGCTATAACGGAGGCACTCTGCAAGCTGGTAGTACCAAGGAGACCTGGAGCCACCAAGTTTGCGGAACGTGCTTTTGCATTGCGGGCCCAGCTATGTTTAATCAGCTTGTAACGTTTCGCGTCTCTAACGGTGTATTGTAGGTGAGGCTTTTTTTTTGGACGTTTGAATCGAAAGTTTAAAAGAGAAGGCTTTAAGAATAAGTTTTAAGAGCTTGAATGATTTTACTTTAAGTTTATTTATTAAAAATCTAATATATTATTTGAGATCTGCTTTTGCAAGCTCAAAGCTATGCTTAAAATTTATTTACGTGATTGAATTATGTTTACGTATAGTCTAACATATAATTTGGCCAGTAATCGTCTAGTGATAGTAATTTAGGACTTCTCGATGTGACGCGGTTACCCAGGCATTTTTAGGAGCGTAGCAGAAGAAATGCCATTGTATTCATACGAGGTGAAACTAACCTAACATTATTAACGCGCAACTTGAGCCGGACTCAAATATGACGATCTATTGAACAGACTAACGAAATCGCCTATCGTGGAGGACGCATCCGTCATTTCCTCGCAACCGGTAACGGCGTCGCGAACATAGATATGTTTACGTAGATTTTTCGCCTATAACGATGCCGCCTGGTTACCGATGTTTCATATTAGAACTTGTGGACAGATCCCACGGCTGAGTGCAAGGTCACGATTACAATGGAATATTTAGATTGACAAATACCACGTGCGAACTACAGCCTAGGGCGTTCTGAGTATAACTTGGTATCCACATAATACGGCCGACGGTACATAATAGGAACTTAGCGCTAGTATTGTGCAACAACACGCAATATCTATTTCTAACTTATTTTTTTGAATGCAATAGTATACTGGATCTGCCGAACATCCAGATTAGACAATTCCCGGTCAATTAATACACGATTATACTTATAAAACACACATATAATATTCGGAATGCAAATTAACGGCTGAGTCCTCCAGAACACATACCTACAAGGCTTACCAATAGCGCGTTTTCCGCGCGGTTTCCGGCCCGATATATCTGTTCATGGTATATAGTAGGGAGAGTAAACATATATTCATAACAACTAGCCGCAACAGAGGCTGTTCTGTTGAGGAGGTTCTGTCTGAGACTGTTGAGGAGGTTCTGTCTGATATTTAATTTACCACAGCCCGTGATTCTAAGATCGAAATTTGCGATTCTTTCATAAATCATATTTTATAAGAGTCAAGTTGATTCTGATTTTACTTTACGTGGATTTTAGGTTCCCCTGGGGACCGATGGGTTCCCCTGGGTTCAGGTTTAGGTTCCCCTGGGTTCCGATGGGGCTGTATCCCCCCTCCAAGGGGGGGATACAGCCCCATCGGCAACGCTGTACCCGGTAGCTAACTCCTGCGTAATCATAGCTTCTCACGCTAAGCTGCAGACCAAGATCAAGCCGAGACTCCGTTGCTTTTGCTGGAATCCCCCGAAGCTTTCGTTCCCCGGCAACAATACATCAGGAAGTCAGCGTCTGATATTACAGGTTAGGTGTACGATCCCTCGTTGCAGCCAGATTAGACTGGAGTATTAAGAGTGTTCCCACGATGCGATCACATGGACCAGATTGTTATTAGTTACAGCAGGTTAAGGGCTAATGACTATTGGGTGACTGTCAAGACTCATCCTTTGAGTGCGTCAGACTAGGCCAGGTAGCAATGCCAAAAAGAGATGATGGGTAACCAAGTGATAGTTGAGGGATATTAAAATGATGTTATTACAGCAATGAAATTCCTGATATGTTGCTTGCTGGCCGGGAAGGGAGAACCTCGAGAGGTTTTTGTATACAGAAAGTTAGAAAAAGGTGGTGAATGATGAGTATAATGGTGTTAGTAATGTCCTCGCGCAGTGTATAGATTATTAAACTGCTTCCTGCTTCTCATAGTTGCTCGTCCATGCGGAACGCCCTGTCTCGTTCGTTAATGTGGTCCCGAACGAAGGTTTTGATTGAGGTACGGCTACCTGAGTCTTATAACTGACATTCATGAACATTCATATCCAGAGCTCGAGCTCGTCGGGCCAAGGGGAGTGAAAGAACGTAAAGGTTTCTTCCCCCCGAAGTGTTTGAGGCACGACGCTCTGGTCCGATTCGATCTGCTTCGTCCTTGCTTGACTGAACACATTTTAACTGTGTGAAGACTTTGTGCAGTTCTACTTAGACCCACCCGGAGTGTCTCCGCAGTTCCGTTCATCCCCTGGACCGAGAACACGCACCCCGTCATTTGATCCCGGTTACATACAACTATCCGTATCGCGAGAGTATTTCATTCTTCAATCCCCTTCATTATTCCATTTATAAAAAAATCACGTGACTAACTTGGAAAGTCTAGCACCGGTAATAAGATCTCATTATGCTACGTTGCAAGTTAATATTGCACAACCGCACGAAATGCCTATTTCCCGCGACCCTATTCAATTTGTAAAATGCAATAATATGTATGTTAGTAAAACGTTGGAAATGCAGAACGCCCGTATAATGACTTCGCTTCTATTCTAAAGATAATTAAAATATAATCCCGGCGTTACGTCCCGACATCAGTACCAATTTGTTAACGCGTCCGTTACCGTCGAACTCTAAACCCACGTAATGAAATGAATAGTGATGAAACACATTATGTAGCACGAACATTCCAAATAATACACGTAAGAAAACATCAAGAATAAATAATATTAAAGGTTCTTATCTTATTTTTGTAGTTGGTCTGCTTCAGAGATGGCATCCTGATCCGATATCATATTACGGGTTCTCTCCAAAATTACGTAATTACCAGCGCCTGGGTAGCCCTTCACTTTCCTTCTATCGAGAATGCTGCTTGTTATTATAAAACCCTCGCCAGCTCCAAATCTGCAAAAGAATACACATCCTCCTTCTTTCCATTGTTTACACGTAATTCTAGCTTCGGCAAATGTATTTCATCTCATGGGAATTGAATATTAAGTTGAAAACGTGTTAAATTACTATTTGCCAAAATCTTCCCAATTGCAATATATTGCGTAACATAAATACATACATAGCCTATGTAAATTATTGAACGAATTGGTCCATTTTAGATTCATTTATTTATATATTGAGCGACAACAAAAGTACATGTAAATTAGCCGTCTATCAACCGACTTCAGAATAGGTTCGTACCCGGTAGAACTTGGAATCGTACGTAAACAGCAATTAAAACGAATATTATATATTGATAGGATCTATACTCTTTGTCTGAAATTATCTACCGTTCGAGGAGATGTCCACACGTTATATTCAAAATCTCATCTTAATCTTATCTTTCTTCATTCTTCCGCTACCTGGAAAGACGTAGATTTCTAATTTAATACATTGTGCGATACGATCGAAGTCTACGACTAAGGCCCGGTTGTTTCAAGTTCGATCAAAGTAAGCGGTCGATAAAAGCATAGATTTTTACGAAAACGGATCGTCTGATTGGTGGAGAACGTAAAATTTCAGTTTAAACTCTACGCTTACTTTGATCGAATTTGAAACAACCGGGCCTAATAATTATCGACTGAATTGGACCACTTTGAAATCTCATATCTGTACATAAAACATACATAGAGGCAATAGAAATAAATAATATTGGAAATGCTTAGCTGTTTCTACGATTGTTACCGCCTCTCTGCCCCACTGATGATATTTCGGACCTCTCTTCACAAGGGCCTCCGGCCGACGTCGATGCTGAAAATTCAAAAGCAGTTCCTCAAATTTGTACGGCTTATATAGTCAAAATCTCTCGCCACTTCACCATCCCATCGTGATACCCCTAGTCCCTGAATCATCTACCATCCAGCGATGACCTCACCTAGGACGTTTTTCATTGGTTCAGTCTGTTTCGCCAGCAACCGTTTTAGGTTGGCATGTTTCGTCAAAATAAAATAAAGCATCCGTTACACGCGCGCGCGCAGAAATAGTAAAGGCTCGTCTGCACCTACTTACCCGGCAAATATGTAATTATAGAGTATTTATGAATTATGGAGCTTCTCCTTATCATGAGCTTTTTGCAGATAAATATTTTCGTATAATTTTTCAGCAATGTCTATTTGAATAGGTCAATATCGTTACAAGCTGCTACCAGTGTTGAGATGTATGGAAAATCAGGAATCTTTCAAGAAGAGCCTAAAAACTTACTTATTCGGGATGTTGCATCGCAAGCGTCTTTCACGTAAAAACGGGGCTGTATAAATCATCATAAACAAAACAAACATAAATTAATATATGTATATGTACATTTGTTTCATTATCGTTAACGGAAAAATTTTTCCTTGAAGTTAAGAAGAGAGCCAAAAAAATCAAGTACTCATTGTTCACAATATATCCTCCTTATGAGATTTTGTACTTTTGAGGCTTCGTCTGAAATGGTATTTTTTGCAATATAAATAATATCATGCGTATAACTTGTATGCATTTGGTGCCTGTTTTTTACGGTTAGTAAAAAAAAGGCTTCACAAAAAAATTATTCAAGTAAATTTTCGTGCGTTCTTTAAATTCCTATGCAGAAGGTCAAACATTTTTATTGTCAGTACACTAATTATTGAAAATTTGAAAATAATATAGTATAGTGTGGCCTCTGTCTTATTTTTGGACAATTAATTTGAAAATTCTATAGCTCCGTATCTCATGGAAAATGACGTTACGAGCTGAAACTAGTTGCGCTAATCTAGAAATTTCTGACAAAATAAGATCTCAAATTTTTTCAACTACAGAACGGACAATTCGATATTTCTTTGCACAAACAAATAATACACTTTATAAATGAGATAAAAATGGCCACAGTGACGGTTAAAATAAATTTACCTAGTGACTTTTGATCTAAATTATGATGTTTAAAACAAGATAAAACTAGAATAATAAATTGATATAAGTCACGGACTTAATGATACTTATTCTAAATAAGCTTTCAGCTATAATTAGCATTTACTTGTAATGATGAAAACACTTCCAATCCAATATTTTCATAAATTATTTGACTACGAAAATAGTCAGAACTTGAGATCAACAAATAGTCTACAGTTGACACAACTGGACAAAACAGAAGGCAAAACGTGTCCTTAATTTGATATTATTATGAGATATCTTATCATAAATAATTCTAAAAAATCATAACTATAATAAAACATTAAATATATACATACCTTGCGAAAACCTTTATTCAATAGCGGACAGTAAATGGCACATAATTATGATTATAGTAGACAATAGAATGATGACTAATATGGCAGAAGCCGATACACGGGGTATCTGCAAAAGACTTGGCGTAATCAGATTAACTTAATTTTAAAATGGCCCAGTTAAAAGCCACAACAAACGAAGAGCGTGCATGAAAAGATGTATTAATGAGTAAAGTAAAAGTGGTGTGCCAAGATAGAAGTGTGGAGTTCTCTCCTCTGTCTGCCCCTGTGAAAATGGCAAGATGGTTAGTTTGTTATGAATTTTATTTGATGTAACTTAACGTCAAAAGTATTTTTTTACAAAATGCTATTTTTTTCTACCACATAAAATCTTTTACTGGTAGCACTCTTGATAATTTAATATTTTTATACGACATGGAGAGAAAAATCTTATGACAATCGTAAACAAGCCTATTTTATTGAAATTCATAATCAATTTTTGATATCTAATAATAATGATATCTAATAATAATAATAATAATAATAATACGAGTACACTAGATAAACTATTTTTATATATTTCATGTTGGCTGCTTTACTTATTTTCATTCTAAACTTCTTTTTTTTTGGGTCGCAATCCTAGGATTGGTCTGCAACAAGTACTCGCTTTCTCCACTCCTCTCTGTCTCTGCATTTCTTAGTAGGTGCTACAGCGCACATCTCTGATAATCTAGTCTATGTAGCTTAATCTCGGGCGGTCTCTATGATTGTTTCCTTCAACATTTCCCTCGACGATGGTTAAAAGCAGGCCCGGATGCCTTATATTATGGCCTATCCAAATTGCTTTCTATTCTACTACTACTACTACATTCTAAACTAGCAGCTTTAAAAAAAAGTTAACTACAAGTTATTTATCAATTTGTAATGTACGTTTCTTATAGAAATACAAAAGACTAACAGAACTATTAAAAATGTATATTTGAGGATAATATATGTAATGTTTATATGTATGGCGTCTCATCCAATAAATACATAACAACTAATCTAGGTCACACACACACACACACAAACGTGGCGAGTCTGCTGCGTAAATAAAACTGAGGCACAGCAGTGTACACGAGGCAGCGACACAGGTCGATGCCCGGAGCATAGTCAGCACACACACACAGCTAGACTTCAAGAGAGTTCTTTGTTCTCAAAACATATAAAAATAGTCAACGCCTTGCACGGGAATGCCAGTCTCTCAATTGCCCCCAACATAGGCCGAGGCCCTGTTACGTCGAGTTTTTATCATTGTATTTATTATCGTAATTGTGTATATCTTGTAATTGTTTTATCAGTAAATAAATCAATCAAACATTCCACGACTTCGGAGAATTCCCGTTACATAACAGGTTGTGACCATAAAGCAACTTTCTCCTCATTCATCGATCACCATAAACTGGTGACTAGGGACGCTCACCTTTATCCCCAAATATGTAAGGAAATATTAGACGTCTGCTATATGTTAACTATTACATATTTTTAAAATTTGTGTCCCACGTACGATTTTTTATCTCCTTGCTATATTTAGTCAATACCCAGGCTTTCTGTCATACTTTAACTAAATATTACGTAAAAACTTTCCAGAAACATTTATAATATATATTGTAGGTAGACATGTATTGACATTAATGGAAAAGTATGTAAGAATGTAAAAAATCTTCTTTGAGGGCGACATATTTTATGTTACAAAAAATTGTGAGTTCATAGTTAAAGAAAAGAGAAAATAAACTGAATTAAAGGTGAACAACTTGTTATTCTGGTATTTAAGACTTTTGCCTAGTGATTCAGTGTTTGCGGGTTCGAGCTTTATACCAGACAAAAATTTCGTCTTACTTTTTCCGTGTTTTCTTTTTTTTTAAGGTCAAAAGTCAAAAAGATCTCTAAATGTATTTTAAAAAAATGATAAATTAACCTAACCTGGTTTAATAATGCAAATTTATTGAGAAAATGCGTACTTTGTATTTTCTCTTTTTTCTGAAATTTTGAAATATAAAATTCACATACCTACCTATTTCACATATTTTAAAATTAAGGAATATACTCTCGCTTGATTTTCTTAAAAAATTGCTAATTTACAATCAATAATAGAATATGGGATCATGGCATGGGGCGCATCTTTTGAAATTAACATAAAACTTGTTAAGTTGCATAATAAAATCTATTTATAAAAGTTATTAAATAGAAACCAAGTATCTAACTACGATAACTTTGGTATCTTGAAATGACATTTAGAAAAAAAAATTCAAAAATTCAAAAAAACAACCGCGAAAAAACAAGCAAATTTATTTACCAATGCGCACACAAGCCGAAATTTTCATTTCAAAATGTAATACCGCAATCACGCAGCATCACTATTCCTATTAAGGTAAAAATAATTTAAATTAACTTCCACTTAATATTAAAAAAAGCCCTTTAAGAAAATTTAAGAAAAAAAGTGCATTAATATTTTCGAAATCAGAACATTAGTTTTATATATCAGAGTGTTAGTTAAATTAGTATAAACTACCACCATATTTTAGGTGTACCGGTTTCGAGACGTACCTGTCTCTTCGTCAGGACCAACACTATACTAATATGTTCACAACACTGTACACCACAACCATATTACTGTTAAACATACACAACTGTTAACCTTTCACCGATATTTATCACATGTGTGTTAATCTTGTTATTCGTTTAGTTTTATATGTTATATTTCATAAAGAACATGATAATTTCTAAAATTTATAAATACTCTTTGTTGAAGAGATATTTTTATTAAAATTAAGTAACCTTGATCCTCCACTGACTCTGGAAATAACTTCTTCACCTGAAAAATACATATTGCCCCTCTCAATTGTTTTGTAACAGCCTTAAAATAAATATTTAGTAATCCATTGTATTCATTTCCAAAGTTCAACTGACCCTTGCAACAATTTAACATATATATGCTTTGTATCTTCGTAAAAATATTCTCCTCGCTTCTTGTCCATGGCATTTATATCTTCTAGAACAAAATCTGTGCATTCAAAAACTGAACTTTCGTGTTCATTAAGTCGCCCGAGGCTACACATTTTGCGGTATATTTTAAACTATCTTATAAAAACAGGGTCTTTGTTGTTTCTTAGAAACTTTGTATTTATTAAAGGCTCCCGAGCCTTCTATTCAACTTCCCTGATCGTAGAGAAGAAACCTTTACGAGAAAATTTATTTTTATACCTATATTAATTACACTATCAGTTCATTAAAGAATAGAAAGACTTACTTTTTATACCTTGGTGATGAACTCAATTTATTTACGCATCAGTATCGTAAATCTTCAGGGTAGTATTACTCATACATTGACTTCATAATCTGAATGTTGGATTACTGGGTCTTAAAAATATTTTTGATATTGCGAGTTATCTCCAATTATTTTATTTTTAAACCTTATACCAAATGAAAGAAATTCTTTTGTGCTGTAATGAAATCTGTAATAAAAGTAATTGTATTCGATATATTTACACCTGCAAATTAAATAACTCATTTAAAATCTTGTTTATAAACGTAGTGAGAATTCAGATAATTCAATCTTTTTAGTTTGTAATGATCCTGATAGATAGTAGGGCATCGCGGCCTTGATACATTTAATAATAATTTAGTATAGCTCCTGGTCCGGCACCAGAGTTAGACATCCCATGGGGTGTGTGTTGAATATATAAGGCGAAGCAAATCTATAATACAAATCATTCCATTGCAAATCAATGTAAATCATATTCTTTTCACGGCTAACGATGTAAGATGACCCTAATGTGGGTCCTACTAAATAATGAAGGTTAGTAAGTAGCAAACCGTCGCGTTCAAAATACAATATATTGGATTATCAAATATTTCATTATTCTTATATGTGAGCGCGCGCGATTGAGCGACAGGATGCAACCGTCGACTTCAACCATATGATGTAGCGATACAGTTGTTAAAAATTAAATATTCAATACAGAAATATTACTACTACTAAAATTCAACGTTTCATATGAAATAATGTTCTATACTATCAGAAATTATTCTATACGATAAATTAACTAAAAATACGTATTAACTGAAAATAATTATTCTGTGAAAATTGCGCTTTTGAATGCAATATTAACTAAAAATACTAACTAACATCTTGGATTCGCATACGAATTCGATAATACCTAATGCCCTTTGCATTTACTAAGTATATTACCTAAATAGCCACAGCTATACCATCCTGTCCGTCAGGGACGAAACATAAAACACAGTTATATTCATAAAAGTGCTACCTCTTACGCGACAAAAATACCTATTGCAGTCGGGCTATGAATATGAACTATTTCCGCCTCATAATGGCGCCTGGAACCAATACTAAAAACCTCACTAGAAATAATAAATGCGACTAAATCTCGATAAATACAATATATACTATTCGTAATACGTCGTTGAATTGGCACATGATTCGTCTAATGGATGAAGGACCCCGTTGTGTATCGTAATAACTTCAAATTCTTTTATAGGAGCAGTGTGGAAACAATTGCATAATATTACGTAATAAAAACATCTAACGAACCTAATAATCTATACATTTATGTTACAATAAAATACGTTCACCAGAAGAATTCGTGTATTAGAAATAAAACATTTCCGTTTGGAAACAACCCAATAAAATCAATCGAACGGCATAAAGAGGAGAAATTCACATATTAAATAACACTGAAACTAATAATTTTAAACACTTTATATTAACATATTCTTACCTTGAATGGTGTCGTCTTAGACGTGTATGAACCTGTTCATATTAATTCCTGGGGAAAATAATACATATATTTGCTATCTACGAAATAAGACATTTTTGAAACGAAACTTCTTTATAAATAAGTAGATAAGGTCTCGGGGATGGTTTGTTCGAAAGGATTCTACAACAGCCCGTGAGTTTATATGAAATAATAGTTTCTTTGAATGCTAAATTTTGGTTTTTTAAACCCTCAGCATCTCTGCTGAGAGGGGTTGAGGCTCCGCGCCCGCCTAAACCCGGTGACCGACTTCCTAAGTGACTAAACGGCCCCCCTTGTTCCTCCGGAACTTACTGCATCCCGAGACTCTATCTCTTCTTTACGAGATGTGATCCCGTGACGCCCCTCTTTTAGGCTTATAATTGAGAAGGCCGTACTCTTTTGGTACGAGTTTCTGATGATGTGTGTTGTCTTGAGGCGCCTTTCTTTTAGGCCGGTGTTTGAAGAATCATGTACTCTTTTGGTACGAATTGATGACGACATTAGCCTCCTTTGCGGGCATAGTCAGCGATGTTACAAATTATTGTGCAATCTCATTATGCCTTTTCAGAGCGGCGTCCCACGATTCTGCATCTTGCAACATTTACTTTGGACAAATGTTAGAGTGTTAGTAACATATTTATAATATCCCAGCTATTCCATATGAGTGAATGATTTTTATATTTATTCTGGCCCTGTCTTTCTTACAGAGGACGAAATAGAAGTTAACGTTTTCTATCAAGGTTTTACAGCATTCAAGCATGGAAATCCTTCCAAAGACAAAGGGAACCTTTTCGTTGGTTTAAGTAGTTTGCGCCAGATGAGGTTAGGTGGTCGGTTTATTGACGACCCCGAGCAACAAGGAGGACCCCGCCTTTAAGGGGCCCTGCAGGGGCTTGTGCGGGTTCCACGCCCAAGTGCCGGCAATCATCCACCCCTCAGCCAGCTAGGCTAACACAAACCAGATATCCCCAATCTTTAGTTAGATCTCCCCATTCTGTCCTTTACTCGTCATTCTGAAGCCGCTTATTAAGCTGAATATACCGAGGTACTCGATTCATAAAGAGTTAGTTGTAGACCGAGTGTAATGATTGCGCAATACCTACGCAATACAGTAATTATTATAATGCTACTAAGTAATTCATATAGAACTCCGTGTATTCAATTTTCAGCATAAACGGTATGAAATTCGCTTTGCATAAAAATACATCCGTTTGGAAGGAATTCTCGTACGATTTGAACCAATATCACACAAGCAATCGTGATATTTAATTACACAATTATTCCGAACTCAAATATTCCCAAAATAAATACATTTCGATAGTGAAAATAATTAACCGTAATAGATAATATAAATATGTTCCTTAGCTGTTACACAGTGGCGGTATGATCCTCTCTGGTACTGATGAATGGTAGATTCCTCCATACGTCCGGGCAGCAACTCCGTCCGCAAATGATGTTCTGGAACTCAGGGCTCCGTCGGTAGTCTGTTGGGCAGCGCTCCCGCTCGCAAGTCTGGTCTCGAACTGAAGGGCTGAGTACATCGTGTTCGCTCCTTTTATAGTAACGATTTCACCATACCTCTGAAATCCACGCTAGTGCAGTGACTCATCCTATGCGCGATGACCTCACCGCCGGCGCTCGCCATTGGCCGGATTCAGCCATCAGGACGGTCGCCTCCGGCTCAACCCGTCGAAGGCAAAGCGCGCCTGTGATTGGTCCGTTTCGTTAAAATAACAGTAAAGCACCCGCTACACACGAGACTTGCTGTTCCGATTCATAAATAATAAAGGCTTGTTCGCACCTACTCACAAGGTCGAGTCTATTAGGATTGTCATAAACAATTTTTAGTTTGACACAGAATTATATCTAAGGTATAATAAAGACCTAAGAAATATTACTTGTATAGCTGAATATTCAATATTTTGTTAGCCTCTTGTAATACATGGAATCTTGAGAAGAAATATATCAGGCTTTTACTTTTAAACGATTCAAACCAGAAGAAATATATTTTTGATGTCCATACTTGGCTTTTTGAATATTATTATTTTAAGATTTTCTAAATTTATTAAATCTATCTCTATGTCGACCATCACAAGTTTTAATCGGATAATTCAAAATTATAATAAATGTATTTAGTAATTTTAAAGTAAATGAAACAGAAAGTGTTTTAATAAAATGATTAATGCAGAGAGCATAAAAATATTTCTACAAATTGTAGATTTAGAAAGAAAATAGATTTTTATTCATCTTGGCGGTATAAATAAAAATATATTTTTATTTATACCGCCAAGTAATTTTTATTTATGTATATACATATGTATGTAGAAAATAGGACGAGGATACGACGAAAGAAAAAATGGGTAAATATTTTATTATTTAATATACATATCGTACATATGCTCAACTGCGAATTTATTTACAATAAAAATTTTGCGTTTGCAAGCTTCATCATACCAGTTATAAATATGATAAAATACGGTGCTCAAATTTCTTCTAAAATAATGTTGTTCCTCAAAATAAAGTGGAGAAAATATGAGAATGTACCCCTGCAGCCGCCACTGCTTCTGGTCCGAGGCAATGTTTCTTGCCCACAGGGGTTGACTCAAAAGGTTATAATGCGTTCTATCGTCATTTTTTGTACTAACTGCTTTTATACATATTTCCTCGACAATATGTCTTCCCATTAAGATTCTCATGCGTCGTTAATAAGTCAAGCAATATTTTTGCGTTTGTAAAAACATTTAGCACATCGTGTTATATGATATGTTTTATTCCGTAATATTTTCTAAGAATGTTTGTTATATGACACGTTGGATTTAGCATTTTGTAATAAGAGAAGATTGTTATTACAATAGTAACATAAAGATATAATATTTTTTATATATATTTAGATATTGCTAAAATCATTTGATTTCGGCCAAAAAAAAATAACAATTGTTATTTAATCATTATTGTCCGTTCCAGCCCCGGGAAAAGAGACTGATCAAAGAAAATCTACACAACTTTCAAATCTCTTCCCGAATCCCGGCTGGAACCCACCGATTTTTGTATCGTTCGAAATAAGGAACTAAAACACGAAATGAAATTTATAAGTTAAGCGACAAAAATAAAAATTCTCGAAAATAGCGACCAAAAGGATAACATATTTAAAAACCGGCACGAAGCTACGTATTACTGATTCGAATAATGCTAATAAAATGCTCTCTGACACAACACGATTCGAAAAATAACTAAAATAGCTGCCACTTTTCTGAATATCTTCCCTTTTTTTTACTTCTTGATGTTTATTTTCGCAAAACAAAATATAAAATTACAAATTTCATGAGTGTTTCCAACATTTCGAAATTCAAAATTTTCAATATTTAAACTATAAATTGTCGAGTTCTTACTCGCATAAAATATTAAATAAAACATAAATTTCATTCAATAAGTAGGTACTTAATGTAAAAACAGTTCCAATTTCGAAGACTTTTTCATTATACTGCATTGCCAAATTATTTGATAGGTATTTTGGAGGAAACAGTTATAATGATTCAATATAATTGTAATTACTATATTAGTATATGCTAATCTAAATTTAATAACATACCATTAATAAATAAGACAAGGTAAGGTAAGTAAGGAAATGTCATCCTAAAATATGTTATGAACGTGTTTTAACTATGAATTTATAAATCATTTTGGTTACAAAAACGTACATTATTCCAGCTTAAAAAGATAAAAAGCATTATCCCATAGCAAAGGATTTATCGTCACGTTAGATAATTTTTTACTTTATTATAGTCGGTCCATTTCCTGAATTTGTGACTGCCGTTTATGTAGCCACTAAACATGAATAGTTTTTAATTTATATAATTTTATTTCATGAATTTAATTCAAAATTATGGTGAAATATGGAGCCTCAGAAACATTGTCTATAAAATAAAATAAATAACCACAGGGATATCAAATTAAATAATTGAAAACATCCCGAATTCTACACAAGCTGCATTCCAAATTTGAAAAAAATTGAAGAATTGTACATACAATAAGAAAGGTAAATGTGATAATATAATTTTTATTGTAATTTAGGAGCACTTTGAATGTTTAAATAGCAATAAATGTTGAATGTTTAAATAGCAATAACTGTTCTGAAATTTATATTCAAGAGTTAAGGTTGTTATTACGGTCGTTAGACATATTTAACTGTAATTTCGGATATTTTATACGCACCTTATGTATTACCGAGAAGCGAATCTCGACGTTTCGTTGGATACTTATCCAACGTCATCAGGAGGACGACTAGTCCGACCTCCACCTCCGCTGGTAAAGGTCGTCCTCCTGATGACGTTGTATAAGTATCCAGCGAAACGTCGAGATTCGCTTCTCGGTAATACATACGGTGCCTATAAAATATCCGTAATTACAGTTAAATATTTATATTCAACTTTTGAAAACTAACCATTTTTTTTTTATATTAATAGTGGTTTGGAAATTTTACATAGGCACAGACAATAAACGATTGCAGTTAGATAAATAAAAATTTATATAAATTTTAAAAAATGTATTCACATATAAACACATTATTATTGTGAAGTTGCAATTTCAGAAAGTTCTGTGAATTATTAAACAATTTTTATTAATCAATTAGAAAAGACATTCAGAAAAAAACAAATTAAAGAAAAAATATTTTATCTGTCACCGGGACTCGAACCACGGACCTCCAATTCTATCCGAGAATGGCGCGTTATCCAATTTCGCCATGACAGTCTGGTAAGTTAACGAAAATTTTTCGACCTCATATGTAGTCTATTTTTTTAATTGATCAACATTAATTAATTCATTCGTTAACTTACTAGACTGTCATAGCGAAATTGGATAACGCACCATTCCCGGATAGAATTGGAGGTCCGTGGTTCGAGTCCCGGTGACAGTTAAAATATTTTTTCGTTAATTTGATTTTTTCTGTATGTCTTTTCTAATTGATTAATAAAAATTGTTTAAAAAAAATCTTTTTTGCAAATTAAGTAAATAAAACTAATAGCAAATTAAATAAATAACCTAATCTTTTTTTGCAAGTAGTTACCTTAAAAATTTATTTTTACATTGATTCTTTTACAAGTTATTCAACTCTCATATACATTTATATTTTTCGTTTTTACAAATGTCTATACCTACTTCAAATTTTATTTTTTTGTAATTGTTATATCCTGAAAAGGGGAAACCTGTTGATAATTCAATAAGAAGTGGTTTTCCAAATAAATAAATAAAAGTCCGCTGAGATGTACGTTAAACGTATAATTGAGGTAAGGTAATTATATTGCGCTAGTCTAGAAGGTAACAGGAACAGAAGGCATCCGCAAAAGACCTAGCACGATCAAAAAAACATTGAGAAACGTTTCTGTTAGAAACTTCAACAAACTTAGAGTGAGCATGAGAAGATGTACATAAGTGGACAAGAGTGGTGTAAAAAGGCGTACGAGAGTAGTAATCTATCAAATTTGCCTTTTATCTTCTTTGGAATTTTTTGTCATGTGCTAGTTTAGCTCATTTTTATAATTAAATATTATACAAAAGTTAACACATAGTTTCCCGAACCCGAACACAACAATTTACGATCTAAAAACAATAAAAAAACTACAACCTAATAGAAGCACTTATTTGATAGATTGTGTTTTAGGTGTGAGTTATAATATAAATACTTATTTAATAGATTGTATTTTATGTGTGAGATAAGATGTGTTCTGTGGTGAGGGAATTACGTTCATTAGTATAAGACGCAATCTCGCGTGGTACGTTGAAGCAAAAGACATTCTAAGTTTAGCAATAGTGAGTGTGCGTTTACTATATGTAATTGTGTGTGTGAAAAAACAAATGCCGAATTGATGGAGAGATGCAAGATATTAAGTAATACTCACTATTAAAAACGTTGGTTTATTGATGCAAAAGTTAAAATAAAGGTTTGTCGCGAAATACAATTTGAAGTGCGGTTGCGGCACGCGGCGATCAGTAGAAGTGTGCCAGCGGATGGCTGGGAGGTCGTCGGCCATATCAGGCCTTCCGATTTGGTGGCCTCGATCCTCCACACTTCTAAACAACATAATTTTTAAAAACTAAAAAAACGAACATTTGTAAACTTGTCCGATTAATTTAGACGAATTTACATGAATTATTGCAAGAAAAATGCCATAACATTTCTGAATTAACACAAATAGATACGTACGCTAAGCGGTCTTCTTCTTCTTCTTCTACCCCGTATCATATTGGGTCGGGGTCCCTGCACCGCATAGGAGGTCCTAACTTTTCCTATCTTGGACTGCACTCTCCACGTTAGCCCAATTAAATTGGAACCTCACTTTGCAGCAGTCTTCCAAATATTTCCGCCATCTCCTAGGACGGCCCCTTGGTCTTCTGCTTTCTAGTCTTGCCTGGAAAACCCACTTTAGTAGTCGATGACAACAGAAAAAATATTTGTCGAGGCCGTTTTTACCTGCGACGGAAGAAATACTTTCTGAATATTTTTATGATCGCTTACGGGATACGGGTTAGTAGATTTAGCAGGTTGGCGGCGAGCTCATGACTCACGTCCTTACGTTACATAGGCATAGGACCTACAGAAATCATCTACTTTATTTTTCAAGCGATATAAACATATACCTTTACCATTCGCTATTTCGCAAACTATAATAGTCCCCTTACCTGAAACATGCACACAATATGATTCGGATATATTTACCTGTACAGAATGTTGGTGTAACAAAAAAAATCATCCAAATTTACTACAGAAAGATATGGAATGGCTAATATAATTGATCTGGTAAACCAAATAGATTCCTTTGAACCAATTACCACTAAATCTGTGGACCAACCAGAAAACTGTAAACAACATTTTTGTAGAGGCACTAGCACACTTAAGATTCTAAATATGAACATACGAAGCATAAATCATAATTTTGACGAACTTCTTGTACTACTGCATCGTCTAAATATAGACTTTCAAATCATTATTCTTACGGAATGCTGGTTAAAAGATAAAGACACAATACAGACGATACCAGGATACACCGGGCATAAAACCTCCAAACATTATAACCAAAATGACGGTGTTGTAACATACATTAAAGCAAATCTAAATGTCGAAGTAACTGAACCAGATATAAGTGACGCCAATTGTTTAAAAATTAATTTGTGTAATGGTACCTACATATATGGGATTTATCGACCGCCGTCTTTCCAAAATGCGTATGAATTCACAAATTCTCTTTCTGAAGAGCTACTCACAATGGCCAAAAACCCAACAATGATCATTGCAGGTGACATAAACATTGACATAACTGCAAGTACTCCCACCACAAATGCATCTGAATACCTATCCATGTTAGCTGAACAAGGTTTCGTTCCTGCCATCAGCAACCCAACAAGAGGTAACGCATGTTTAGACCATATTATGGTTAAAAGCAAATTCTTGGTGAAAGGAATTGTATGTGAAACTACTATCACGGATCACTTTCCAGTAATGATTGATATTGGAACACAAAAAATAAATACAAAACCTTATACAAAACCCCGACACAAACTAAATTTTGAAATGCTAAAAAAAGACTTGGAAAAAGAAACTTGGTTACCAGTATACGAGACTAATGATGCTAATACATCATATTCAAAATTCCTGTATATTCTACAAAGCCACATTAAAAAAAATAAAGAACATATATCTAATAAATCGAGGAAAAAAATCAAGAAATCTTGGATAACTGAAAGTTTAGTTAACTGCATAAATAAGAGAGATGTGTTACACAAACAGTCTAAACTTAACCCTCTAAATGTCGGCTTACAAAACTTTTACAAAAAGTATAGAAATATTTGTAATAGAGCGGTCAAATCCGCTAAACACTTATATTACAAAAATATTATAAAAGAAAATCAACGTGATGCAAAGAAAACATGGGAAATTATAAGAGAAATGACTTCTACACAAAATACTAGAAGCAATGATATATGTGATATGCTGATTCCAAACAAAAATCATGCTACTGAGGATAAGGCCATTACTGAAGTGCTAGATAATGTAAACGGGCATTTCGCTTCGCTTGGTAAAAATTTAGCACAAAATATTTTGTCTCGTCTAAAAACTACTGAAGAAAACCTTAAAACAAATTTAAATTCAGCAAATCCATATTCATTTTTCTTTGCTCCAACCTCCATTCATGAAATTGCTGCAATTATTAGTAACCTAAAGTCTAACAGTGCCCCTGGAAACGATGAGGTAACAGCAAAAGTAGTGAAGTATAATAAAGACCAATTAAGTAAGCCTCTTTGTTATATATTCAATCAAAGTCTCTCAACGGGTATCTTTCCAAATGCACTAAAACTGGCTACAATCTGTCCAATATTCAAGGGTGGTGATCCCCGTAATCCGAGCCACTATAGACCTATATCGCTCCTAAGTGTTTTTTCTAAAATCTTAGAGAAGATAGTTAAAGTACGTCTTTTAAAATACCTGGATATTCACAAAATAATCTCCAACAATCAATACGGGTTCCAATCAAAACTCTCAACAGAAGATGCAATATGTCAACTAACGGAATTCTTAGTTACACAATTAGATAAAGACAAACGTTGTATTGGTATATTTTTGGACCTAGCCAAAGCTTTCGATACGGTGTCTCATCCACTGCTGCTGCACAAGTTATCAGCTTTGGGAATAAGGGGGACGGCTTTGGCGTGGTTTGAAGATTATCTAAATAACAGGGTTCAGGTAGTTAAATCGGGCGATCACTGCAGCAACCTCCACAAAACATCATATGGAGTACCGCAAGGAAGTGTTTTGGGACCCACGCTCTTCCTCATATATGTCAATGAAATGTGTAACTCCAATTTAGAAAACGGTAAAATAATTTCTTTCGCAGATGACACAGTGCTTCTTTTTCAAGATGATTCCTGGGAAGATGTTTTAAAAAAGGCACAAAGTGGATTGAATCGAATAACATCATGGCTTGACAAAAATCTACTAACAGTAAATGCTTCAAAGACAAAATACATGTGTTTCTCCATCAGTAAAAGAACAGTAATAAAGCAGCCCAAAAATCTACTGATTCACACATGTCAATCAAAAGATAAACCCTGTGATTGTACTAATCTGCAGACAACGGAAGATATACGATATCTAGGTGTGTACATAGACCAGCATCTAAACTGGAGAAAACATATTTTGAATCTTACAATCCGAATAAGAAAGCTTGTTTATTTTTTCAAAGAAATTAGAGAGGTACTCGATGCATCGACAAGAAGAATAGTATACTATGCACTGTGTCACTCACTCATTAATTATGCAACTGTCAGTTGGGGTGGTGCAGCTTGTACTATATTAGATTCATTAAGCAAAGCCCAGAAAATGGTATTGAGAGTTCTTCATAAAAAGCCATTTCGTTTTCCTTCAGAAGAACTTTTCAGAGAATGTCACGTCCTGGACATCAATCAAACATATTTACTCAACACTTTAAAATATTTTTTCCGACATAAACAAGATCACCAACAAATAACTCACTCACATTCAACAAGGGCACAGGTGAACTGCAACTATCTTGTACCAAAATTCAAAAAAACTTTTTCACAAAGATTTCACCTCTTCCAAGCACCAAAAACATTCAATACTCTTAACACTAAACTTAAAACATGTAGCCATAGTCTCACGTATTTTTCTTCTAAAGTGAAACTCTGGCTGCATGAAAAGGGAAGGAAGCATGCCCAAAACCTATTAAAAGCCATCATATAAACTAAATTTAAAATATACTATTCCTACAAGAACATTTACTGTCACTTACTGTCTTACTGTTACTGTCATCTTTTTAAATACTTTTAATTGTTTTATTTTATTTTATTTTATTAATATCCTATTCAGATCATTTTTTTCACTTACTGTCTTACTGTTACTGTCATCTTTTTAAATACTTTTAATTGTTTTATTTTATTTTATTTTATTAATATCCTATTCAGATCATTTTTTTCACTTACTGTCTTACTGTTACTGTCATCTTTTTAAATACTTTTAATTGTTTTATTTTATTTTATTTTATTAATATCCTATTCAGATCTTTTTTTTCACTTACTGTCTTACTGTTACTGTCATCTTTTTAAATACTTTTAATTGTTTTATTTTATTTTATTTTATTAATATCCTATTCAGATCATTTTTTTTTCCTTTGTCTATAATATAATTAATTAACACCATTATTAAATTGTAAACATTTAATTATTACTATTACTTAATTTTAATTGGCAATAAGATTTATTCACAAATGTTATATAAATAATAAATATTCTTGAACTGGAAGAGCACTGTCTGCTATAATACAGTAAATTACTAGTGTAGCAGGCAGGGCGTCAAATCAATTTAGTGTTTACTTGCTGCCAAGACACTCAACAACAATGAAAAAAGCTTCATTAAATTTTGTAAACACTGTAAACATTTGTAACATTGAACATTGAATAAACATTTGAATTTGAATTTGAATTTGAATTATGTCAATTGAAATTTTCAGAAATTTAAAGCAGTTTTTTGCAAGGATATAATGATTTTATTTGTCTTATATTGCGAATGAATTTTTATTATTCGATATAAATTACTTTCACGGTAGTCCTAACGTTTTATAAGGGATAAGTCAGAGATATTTAAAAAAAAATGCAAACTTTGATGTCACTTAACTATTCACATTTCACCCAAAGTTTAAAGAAAATTTTCAAAACTAAATAAAGAAGATTCCTTCAAGTTTTTAATACTAGCTAAGGGGACATCTTGTATGCTATATAATTTACATTTATCATTTATGTTATTACTATTATAGGAAGTTACCATTTCAAATTATCGACATTGGCGCATATTATCTTCATTCATACAGTATCGCGTTGTCAGAACTCTACGTCCTCGAATACAAACACTCTGGTAAATGTGATAGGACGTCGCCAGCGGCACATAAAGACTGTCTCCATATAGCGATTCTTCCCGTGGTTATCTCTGGTTTGGTCTGTCATAACCCGGCTGCCCAGCCGCCAGCCCGGATGAGGATAACGACTCCACGACAGTAAACGAGTTTTCTGCTGAAAACTCCAAGAACGGAGACGATCAGTCGCTGGCCAACTGCGCCGAGCCAGATGGTGCGCCTCCCGGGAGTAGCCCGCGACCGGTTTCGGTGTTGGTTCAATTATGCACGAGAATAAATTAGGGGATTTATTTTATAATTCGGTACAAGGAAAATCCCTTCTTAAACTCTAACAATATAAAATCAAAGGCAGCAATATCAAAAAATATTTTAGATGCAGTCACCGTGGATTACTAATTCAAAATGTATTAAATTCAATTTTTTATGGGATATATAGCTCTATTCTATCCAAAATCATGTTACTAAATCACTATTAAAAGAAAATAGAGCATTTTTTGAAAATAGAGCAAATAGAACACGGAATACGTGTCACATCAATATTCTTACTATTTTCAAACTAAGCTAAACGCTTGTGGCATGAAAATAGAACTAACTTGCTAGTCTGGAGTGAGGTTCGAACCCACGACCTTCGGATCACGAGGCGAGTGTCCTAACCACAAGACCAACAAGCTACTCAAGCAGTATCCTTTTTTTTATCCATCCACAATCCAACTTTAATCAATCAACCCCCAAGGATGGGACACGTGACAAAATGGCTTGATTTGATGTCGATTTTAGATTGAAACATCATAGCAAAGACAGTAATATCCAATTATATAAATGCAAATTGAAACATCGTAGCTAAAGCAGCAATTTCCACTATTTGGTAGCAAACACAGCAATATCCATATTTAAAAGATACATAGTTATTTTTACACGCATATAAAAGTAAAACTGAGGTAGCAATTAGTTTTAAAAACTTATTTCCAATAAGATGTAGGTTTCGTAGATTTCAGAGAAATTTTCTTGAGTAGTGACAGTTTTTTACTGAGTAGTTTTTTGTATTATAGCATTTTTGTATTATATATTAAGTATACAATATAACAAGTTTGTTGAAATTGTTGCTATCTGAGTATAATCTAACAGCTGCGTAGATTAGTGTGCTTGGACAAATTGGATGAAATTAAATTTGGTGAATACGCCAAGGCAGTTGCAGTACACGAGGAATGTGAACCATGGCGGAAAGGGTCGCAGCGTGAATCAGACGTACATATTTAGAAATTATGAGTCATAAAAGTTTTAGGCTATCATCAACTGCAATACTTTTCTTTAAATACTCTAATGGTAATGAACCGAAATATCGTTAAATATAGCACTTTTATTCACTATGTTGTTCATTCAACGGGATGTGCCGCTAAATTGAGTTTGTTTTTACGCAATAAAAATAATAAACAAAGAAAATAAAATGCTTCGCAGTCTCAAATTAACCAACCAATTTAGATTCAAAAATAATTTCAGTATTTTTCCAAGTATTTATCTTTATAAACTAGGTACCTATATTATGATAATTATCCATTGTCAATCCAATGCTGGATGAATCTTCTCGTGACTGCCGCTCTAATATTTCCACTGCTACGATAATTGTAGCTCATTGGTCCAGTGCAGTGATGGCGAACCCATGACATGCGTGTCAAAGGTGACGTCTTGGATGACGCATCAGTCTCACCCGGACCCGTGCATCGCCATTTTTTATTGCTGACAATGTCATCTTCCATCTTTGTCTGTGCTGTTTTTTCATTCTATTCTTCTTCTCTTTGGTGATTACCGCCGAACTTCTTCTTGACCTGTCATCCAAACTGTAAAAAATATTTTCTATTCAAAATCTCCCCAAGTTTACGCTACTAGCTTACGAGACACCCTGCATAATAGACGTAGAAAAGACGCCCTCCCCGCTGGTGCGGAAAATTGTCGATATTTTGTCCACCGGGGTCTCGCATCGCGCAACGCGCCAAGTCGGGTGAATTTCAAGCCGGGCCGCTCTGACTCAGCCGGCACGACGGGCTCAGGAAGCGCTCTCTCGGAACCGGCCGCGTCTTCTGTTTACGGAGAATCGTCTCGGCCAACCTACGCTTCCTCGTGGCCACTTCTTTTGCCGGCTGACTCGTTTGACCGTGGGACGTGCGCAGCGGCAAATCCGCTCGCCAATTCCAACTGCCGGCCCCGCCGCTAGGTGCCCGCGTACCTACGCGCTCTCGGAGCGTAACCCTGAGAGCATCCGAGCGGCGGCGGCCGGCGACTCCGCGCCCAATGTTTCTGATGACGCATGACCGGCGCTCTTTCGGCATTTCAAATCGATAAATAGTTCAATTCGTGAGCTCGCCTTCGTTGAGGGCTAGAGCAGGTTCGAGAACACCTGCATGCTCGGAGGCGCGTACCGTGTCCCGGCTCTCACGCCCCTGGCGCTGGGGGGTGGACTACCGATACTATTTTATTTGTAAAAGACGATCCTGAAAACATTTTCTCGTAAAACAGGTACCATATTTGCATTATCCATATAATAAAATAATAAAATGCATACTTTTATCTCTAATGTTTTCGTAACATCGAGAATATTTCTGCCTTAAATTCCGTACTAACGAAACGAGATATGTCTCAGAGACGTATTCAAATTTTGACCTGGAAATAAATTCGTAAACTGATCCAGCCAGCATCGTATTAGTAGAAAAAGTCAAAAATTCAAAGAAGCTGGCACGACCACAGCGCACAAACATAAATATAATTTTTTATTATGGAAAAATAGACAAAAATAAGGTATTAAATTTTAAAAATTGGAAGACGTCCGTATAACAAGGGTCTATATGCAAACAAAATTTTACAGGAGGGGAAAACTCTTAGTGAAATAAAAAACCAGAATTACATTTTTTTTATTTTCTAATATTCACATTAATTGTTACGTTTTCTTTATTTATTTACGTTGATAAGCATTCCCAGTGACATCGTCGAACTGTCTGCATCCGTCATATTTGTTACATTGTTTCTAACAAATTAATAATTAATATAATTAAACTAGTTAACTTAGTTTACACCACTAAAATTTATTTGGTAAAACCAACCGGTTTCGGAAACGACGTTCCTTCATCAGGGTATACCCAATACTAATTGAACTTTACAAAAATTATAAACAATCATACTTCAGTGTTAAGTGTCCAAATGGGGGTAAATAGTGGGGGGTGCGAAAGAAACAGGTGATAGGGTGAAAGGGAACATATTCAAAATAGGACTGTAAGTTAAATTTTTTTGGTTGTTAATAATAGATTCATTATTATTTATAGCTTTCTTAATCTCTAGGGCCTCTAAATTATTAAGGCGTCTACTTTTACTATTAATGTGAAGAATGTTGACCCCTGTATTTTTATTAAAACTATGGTTACTCTCAATAATATGATTGGCAAATTCGGAAAAATTTGAATTATTTAAGCATCTAATATGTTCTTTAATCCTAATATCAAAATTACGACTCGTTTTTCCAATATAAAAAGAGGGACAGTCATTACATTTTAGTTTATAAACACCCGAGTGAGTCAATTCGTGATCTTTATCTTTAACATTTCTCAAAAAGTTACCAATATTATTTGTTGTATAGAAAGCTGGTTTTATAGAGGGAGGGAGATTTTTCGAGCATTCAATTGAAAAATTGTCAATATATAAAATTCTACGCCATTGTTTAATATCATCGTTATTTTTATAATTATTGAATAAAAATTTATTTGTGGCTATTTTATTAAGTTTTTTGTTTAGAATTTTATCAATCAAATTAGGAGAGTAACCATTGTTTGTGGCAATTTGTTTTATTATGGACAGCTCAGTAAGAAAATTAATATCAGACAATGGAACGTTAACAAGTCGGTGTATCATGGAATGGAAGGCTGAATGTTTATGTGAGATCGGGTGGTTGGACGTGTTGTGGATTATTGTCAGTATATGTAGGTTTGCGATATATATTAAATTCAATTTTATTGTTATTGATAGACAAAGTTAAATCTAAAAAGTTTAATGTGGCATTATTTCCAACCTCAATTGTAAATTGTATTTGGCGATGAAAAGAATTTAAAAAATTAAGAAAGGTGTCAAGTTGACGTTCAGATCCTGTCCAAATACAAAAAATATCATCTACATATCTCTTCCACAATAGAATATTTTTTAAAAGGGGGAATTTAGAATTGAAAATCTTTGTTTCTAAATTATTCATAAAAATATCAGCGATTAATGGGCTCGTAGGTGCTCCCATTGGGAGTCCTTCTTTTTGTTGATATATGACATTATCGTATGACATTAACTTTGTCTATCAATAACAATAAAATTGAATTTAATATATATCGCAAACCTACATATACTGACACAATAATCCACAACACGTCCAACCACCCGATCTCACATAAACATTCAGCCTTCCATTCCATGATACACCGACTTGTTAACGTTCCATTGTCTAATATTAATTTTCTTACTGAGCTGTCCATAATAAAACAAATTGCCACAAACAATGGTTACTCTCCTAATTTGATTGATAAAATTCTAAACAAAAAACTTAATAAAATAGCCACAAATAAATTTTTATTCAATAATTATAAAAATAACGATGATATTAAACAATGGCGTAGAATCTTATATATTGACAATTTTTCAATTGAATGCTCGAAAATCTCCCTCCCTCTATAAAACCAGCTTTCTATACAACAAATAATATTGGTAACTTTTTGAAAAATGTTAAAGATAAAGATCACGAATTGACTCACTCAGGTGTTTATAAACTAAAATGTAATGACTGTCCCTCTTTTTATATTGGAAAAACGAGTCGTAATTTTGATATTAGGATTAAAGAACATATTAGATGATTAAATAATTCAAATTTTTCTGAATTTGCCAATCATATTATTGAGAGTAACCATAGTTTTAATAAAAATACAGGGGTCAACATTCTTCACATTAATAGTAAAAGTAGACGCCTTAATAATTTAGAGGCCCTAGAGATTAAGAAAGCTATAAATAATAATGAATCTATTATTAACAACCAAAAAAATTTAACTTACAGTCCTATTTTGAATATGTTCCCTTTCACCCTATCACCTGTTTCTTTCGCACCCCCCACTATTTACCCCCATTTGGACACTTAACACTGAAGTATGATTGTTTATAATTTTTGTAAAGTTCAATTAGTATTGGGTATACCCTGATGAAGGAACGTCGTTTCCGAAACCGGTTGGTTTTACCAAATAAATTTTAGTGGTGTAAACTAAGTTAACTAGTTTAATTATATTCATGATGAATAACCACAAAGTAATAGCAAAATACAACAGTAATTAATAATTAATTAATATTCTCCCGTTTTCCACGTTAGCCAACTTTTGAGGTCGAATTTCGGCAACATTGTGTTTAAATCATAACAAATAAAATGCGGCACATGGTGCATTATGTTATTTAGTCCTTTTTAAAACAATAAAATCACTTTGTGACCTAATGTACCATACAGTCTTTATAGGGTCGCCTTCATTTATTCCGCTTTAACTTAATGTTTAATGGGAGCAAATTCCGTTTGCCTGAGATTGTGTCGAGTCGAAAATCTCATAAAAATCTCTTCCGCGGAGAAGGGCCATTACGTTTTACAACGGTGATCGACCAGCCCAAAAATCGCATGTAGCAAATTAACATTTTTCTTCACGCGCTCATTTGACACGAACATTGCTGTAGCGACAGGCCAGGGCCTTCTCCAGTCCTGGAAAACTTTGAATCATAACCGTCATGACGCGAAGATAATCCATTGTGTGCGCCCTGGAGCCCTGGGCGAACCCTCCACCTTGAGCCTCCCAACTCCCAACTCGACGATATGTAAAATGTGTTATAAAAAAAATTTCAAAGATGTGCATACAATGACATTGCAAAGATTTCGTATTTCAAACATTCCATACGTAAGACATTTTATTTATTACCATATGTAAAAAAATATAGTACTTTTATTTTATATTTCGGCCTCCAGTTAAGGCTGTGAGAACAGCAATATCTAAAGTAGCGTAGCGTTTTGATAACGTTAGTGATGGGCATTATTAAATAGAGAGTTATTCTTTTTTGCTTCTTATACCTCATTATTATGTGCCATCCGGTAGCGTTAGTGACGTAAATTGTTTCATGGACATGACATATGCGATATAGTAATGGATGCACTTATCAGTTCTAATTTTCATTACATTGAAATATTGTAAAAAATCTAAATATTAAAAAAAAATCTAATTAGGTGTATTTTATTAAATAAAAAGGCTTTAAGTCGATGTTTTCATTTTATTTAATAACAATTTTGAATTCACACTAATTTTGAAAACGGAATGAGATCAGCTACTATTGGATTCTAGTTACGGTTACGGATGGACATTCGAAATTATTATTATTGGGAATTATTTGGGTTACTCACAACTCACAACCCAACATTTTTGAGTTGTGGAGTTGCATGTTTCCGATAAAAGTGAAAATTAAACACAAGAAAAATTGAGAAAATATAAAATTATTATTAATTATTATGACACTATTCTCTTCAGTTTTCGTGATAATATGCCTTAAGGCTAGTCCAACGGCAAAAAATCTTATAAAATTGTATCGTAATTTAAACTGTAAACTAAAGAACGACCGATATTTCGGTTTCGGCCAAAACTCAGCCGAAAACTTCGCTCACCCAAAAAACCAAAACTTTATTAAAGCCGAAAATTTATGGTTTAAATACTGATTAGTTATTTACTGTAATACTGTTGTCCAAAAATACTACTACAAAAGAGTTAGTTTGTTTGTCGTGTTCTAATATGATTTCTAAATACTATTCAAAATTTCACTGATTTTTCAAATCAAATTAGAAAGACATACAGAAAAATCTAATTCACGAAAAAATATTAGGTTACTACTGGGATCCGAACCCAGGTCACCTCCTTTCCGGGACCAGTGCTCTGACCACTAAGCTATAGCAACCCTCTATGTTTCCGTGAATATATCGACCTTATATGTAGTTCTTATTTTTATTAATTGATTTTTTTTTCTAATTGATTAATTAATTTGGTTTTTAAAAATTTCACAGAACTTTGTTCTGAAAAATTACAACTTCACAAATATGAATGTGTTCTTGAATATATATTTCACTGATTTGTTCACTAAAGTGAGTTTAGCATGAGTAGGTAGTTCTAGATAATATATCTAAATAAATTACTAATTAAATTGATATCTTCTATTTGATCTAACCGGAAATCAAGTTATAATAAATAACTTGCATTCCGGTTAAGGAGGAACACGTTACATTTCAAAGTATAATATAAATTTTTGTCTAAGGGCCCGTTATTTCAAGTTGGATTAAAGTAAAAGTTCGTTTAAAGCATAGATTTTTGCGTTCTCCACCAATCAAACTATCCGTTTCCGTAACAAACGTTTGAAAAAACCGGGCCTAAATAAGTTTCCGTTTCGTTTTCGGTTTCGGCCGAAACCAGAACAGAAACCGAAATTCAATTTCGGTTTCTTCTGAAAATCTAGTTTCGTTCGTTCTCTACTGTATACCAATATATTATAAATACGGATTGCTGCATTCCACAAATTAAAATCACTAGGGTAATCGCTTGATAAACGTGTTCTATGATAAAACAGGTATGAAATATAAAATAATATATTGTTCTCTATCAACTTTTTATAATTATAACAATATTTTTAAAAATTCGCCTACTTTTCTGTTAAATGAATTACAATATGTTTAGATTATTATATGCAATAACATAGGCCGTCTTACGTTATATTAAAACACATTAAGAAATAAAAAAAGTTAACGACAATTAAAAATATAAAAATTAAAAGTATGTGAATTAGAGTGAACTTTCATAATAAAATTTGCATTATAGTTGCTGTCGTAATACGTTCAAGGACACAACCATGTCTTCTGCGTTGTAGATGAACATGTCCTACCATAGTGCGTCACAGTGACATTAGCACGCGGTGCAGCAATGTAGCTGCGGTGGTGCCAAGATAGAAAGGTACCGCGTTATTTTAATTGCTAAAGGTTCCCCGTCATTGCGGCGAATGCTAAAATTAATTTTCCAATATCCTTATCGCGTCTAGTTGTACTTGCACGTGGAAATCGAAGGGGCATTAATCAACACCTCCGCGCGATAACCAGAGATGTTATTTAGCGGTGAGCTGACTCGCAGACACCTGCACACGCTGCTTGCTTCAAGGCTGTTCATTTATATAGGTTTATTTTTCTTATTTTAATTTCTTCAACTTTTGGAACTATCGCTCATCTCTGCAAAAACTGTTAAAAATAATCTATGGTCACCTTACGGTATTTTTATTCATCCGAATGAAAGAATTTTTCCTTAGATTAACTTACCGCGTAACTTCCGACGCGAAGTTACAAAGTAAACATTGTTTATATGTATGCATAAGTTTATACTAGGAAATGATTTCACTTTTTACCTCGTCTGACGGCGATCCGATCAATTTTCCTCTTCTATTCTCGCCAGTATTGATCAGGCGCATAGATACTGAATATTAGGAATAATTATGATGGAAGAGAGTGCAAGCAGACGTAATACTACGTTGACCAAATAATAACGTTGGCTTCTCCCCAAAAATTGTCAGCTGCGACGAAGAACAGGGACAGATGGAGCATGCTTCACCAAAGAACGCTGAACTCAAATGCGACAAAAAGAATCGCCGTACTTTCCTTTGTTCACAACACCGAGCAAGGTTCATCGTACAAAGTAAGCAGAGATGGTAGAGCGTATCATGTTTCTCTGACATCTCATCCCCTATACCCTTCTACTAACATCTTTGCAGAAGGTGAGCTTCCCAGATTATCCATTAATCTAATTATTTTTATATTTATGCAGTTCGTTTACTAATTTTAAAATTTTGACACACATTTTTAAAAATAGAGATTCGTATCGGAATGCGCGAACACGGAATACGAACGAGCTCTAGACCATTGGATCACCAGGCGAGCGTCTCAACCATTACACCAATAAGAACAGTTAATATCCATACAATAAATAGAACATTAGCTGATTCAATTTTCAATAGAGACCTTCATTCTTTGCTGTATATAAATGCGACATAATTTCTCTTTAATATCTTACTTCAGAAATGTGTAAAATCATTATTTCTTCAATTACTATATTCACCTGTTATGGTCGTATAAACTGTCGGTTTATAAAATAAGTTACTGAAAAATGTATTTATAAATTGCACCGCGATTTTCCGATATGCCCGGCTACACTGATGTACTTCTTGAGCGTCTGCCGCCACTGGCCCGTCTTACCAACACTAACCAGCGCTGACAAGTCTGCACAGTCGCGTACACGGGATAGCAAATTGGTCATCTGCGCATCCAGCTCGGGTCTCGTCTCGTCACTGTGTCTGCAAATTTGAAGAAACAATGAACGGTGAGTAATGAGCGGCCAGTTGCCATCCAGCGGCAGTCGGCCACACCAGGAGAAGACAGATGTACTCGGCCGGGCTCATCGATCTAACCGAGGACGAATTTCAGGAGGACAATGCGTCGCGCGGATCGCGCACAAAATGCTCGTCACCCGCTCCATGAGTCGGCTCCATGACTCACCGGATGGACATCGGCACCAGTTATCGGCGAAGGCGCTATCTGGGCTATCTTCAAGTGCTCGAGTAACGCAAACACGGACTGTTATTTTTCTTTATGTCGTCAAACTCTTAATAAATAATCATGGGGTGTTGCGAAATATCGACCCTCTTACGTAAAGTACCGTTTTAGTATTTCACACGAATTTGATACACTCGCTTGTTGGTCTGGTGATAAACAATCGCCTGGTGATCTAGAGGTTCCAGTTAGTCCTGTTTTCATAGCACAAGCGTTTTACCTTAGTTTGATAATAGATGAAATATTGGTGCGACACAAAGACTACCAAAATATATTGACATGAACTAAGATAAATTTCTTGGTACACAGTCCAGTTCCAATACGTTTGACTTGTTTAAAAAAATACTACGAGCTTGTAAATTTTGAAATAATCATGAAAAGGTCAAACTAAAAAGTCAAAAAAAAATGTTACAAAGAGATTAGGTGTTTTTTTTTCGTTTTTTTTGTGTTTGTAACTAAATTTTAAGAAGCAACATCTATTGTAAACGAATACGTTTTGTTTACTGGGGAATATAATTATGCAAGAATAAATACTTTAACTGCAAAGTTTAAGTATTTATACTTATATATTTGTACCTAAGGGGGGACATATTCCATATTCATAATACATATTCCGTGGTGTCTCAATCCCCTTGCCTAAAGAAGCGGTTTAGTTCATCTCTGTACAATTTTAAACTCTGTGGTGTGAATATTTTGAGTTTGTTCAAATCTTTCAGAACAGTGCTGGATTTATGTCACAGAGACATTATTAATCAATTAATGTATATTATAGATATCTCACAGAGACGAAACTGTATTAATTATGGGAAAGTAGGTATAGAAGTCATTTGGGTGTAACAGGACTTAACTGTCAAAGTTTAAGTATTTATACTTATATATTTGTACCTAAGGGGGGACATATTCCATATTCATAATACATATTCCGCGGTGTCTCAATCCCCTTGCCTAAAGAAGCGGTTTAGTTCATCTCTGTACAATTTTAAACTCTGTGGTGTGACACTTTCTCCGTGTATCTCAATTTTATTGGCAGTAATTCTTAATAGAATACAGTGTATGCAAAAATTACTGCTACGTATTGAATAAATGCAAAATACTACAATTACTAAACATGACGTATTTCTTAGTTAGGATGATTTTATATTTTCGTGGAAGGGGTCTAATGTTTATGGATTTATTTGCCATTTTCTACATTTAAGAAAATAACGATACTATTTTTTTTTAAATTAAGTTCTTCTCGAAAACGCATTATTTGATTGCATCATTGCCTTAATGCATTTCGAGCTTTGACAGAATTATATGGTGCGCTGTGCATGAGATTAAATAGCAGGCAACCGAAACACATTTCCGGATCGGAAGTTTGGATGGCAGATGTATGGATGTACCTACCACCTTCCCATTTATTTATTTTTTATTTTATTTAGATAAACAAACATTTCTAATATTAAAAAATATTCATTCTTTTATTTGTATATATCTACTTTTATGTGAGTTTTTTTTTTCACCAACATGTTTCAGAAATTACCATTCCATCATCAAGGTGCTGTATAACTGTCAAAAAATTCGAATGAAATGTCTTTTGTTCCCTATTTTTCCAAATTATTTGAAAAATTATTTAAAAAAAATATTATCACTGAAGTTCTTGATTACTCGCAATTATTGGAATTTTTTTAGAATTGGGCTATTGGTCAAATTCAGTTGACTGCTAGCCCATTTTTTTTAAAATTAATTTCATAATAACATAAATTTAGAAATAGAAAATAATTCGACACTTAATTTTTTAGATTTAACACTTTTTAAAAATAATAATAAAATTGAATTCAAAATTTATAAAAAATCAACTTTTACAGATGCTATAATACATAGTACATCTAATCACCCACTATCGCATAAACACTCGGGTTTTCATTCAATGATACACCGTCTTGTCAATGTACCTTTGTCTCCCTTTAATTTTCAAATTGAATTAAATTAAATACATTAAAACAAATCGCATTTAATAATGGATACAATACAGAATTTAAAAAAATTAATTTAAAATTAATTTAACTAATCAATTTTTATACAATTCGCAGATAAATATAAATAATATAATAATAAATAATAATAATAACGATTATTGGCGAAGAATTTTATATATTAGGTCCTTACATATGAAATTGGCGTTTTGCCGTACTGGCAAATTTGATCTCAAATATCTTCTCTTTGGTTAGGAATTCCAAATCCAAATTTATACAGCTATTTACTCATGTATTTGTGTTTTGTAAATTATAATTCATTTGTTTTTTCCTCAATTGTTTTTTTCTTTGCGTCGCTCAGTTTACAAAATGAAAAACTTGAAATATCGCGTTATTTACGAGTACGAGTTCCACCGTGGCACCAGTGCTGCAGAAACGGCTCGAAGGATTAATGATGTGTATGGCGACGGTGCCGCAAAAGAAAACACAGTGCGTTTTTGGTTCCAACGTTTTCGTTCTGGAAATTTCGACCTGCAGAACAAGCCCCGTGGACGGCCGGAGACCAAAGTTGATAATGAAGAATTGAAGGCTATTGTGGAAGCGGATCCATCGCAAACCACATCCGAGTTAGCTGCAGGCTGCGGTGTTAGTGATAAAACTATTTTAATCCACTTGAAGCAAATTGGTAAGGTGAAAAAGCTTGAAAGGTGGGTACCTCACGAATTGAGTGAAGCAAATCAACAAACGCGCGTTGACTGCTGCGTTGCATTACTCAACCGGCACAATAATGAAGGGATTTTAAATCGAATCATTACCTGTGATGAAAAGTGGATCCTGTACGATAATCGGAAGCGCTCATCGCAATGGCTGAACCCTGCCGAACCAGCCAAACCATGCCCCAAGCGAAAATTGACTCCAAAAAAGTTACTTGTGAGCGTTTGGTGGACTAGTGCTGGTGTCGTTCACTACAGCTTTCTTAAATCTGGCCAGACGATTACGGCAGATGTCTATTGTCAGCAACTGCAAAACCATGATGGAAAAGCTAGCTGCTAAACAACCGAGGCTGGTTAATCGCTCTAGGCCACTGCTGCTTCATGATAACGCTAGACCACACACTGCACAACAGACGGCTACCAAATTAGAGGAGCTTCAATTGGAATGTCTAAGACATCCACCGTACTCTCCGGACCTTGCCCCAACAGATTACCATTTTTTTCGAAATTTGGATAACTTCTTGCAAAGGAAAAAATTCAACTCCGATGGGGCAGTCCAAACCGCCTTCAAAGATTTTATTGATTCCCGTCCGAATGGTTTTTTTAGTAAAGGGATCGATGAACTACCTATGAGATGGCAAAAGTGCATAGATAGCAATGGTACATACTTTGATTAAATAAATATATTATAATAAAAAAAAACGGCTTTATGTTCCTCCCATACTAAACGCCAATTTCATATGTAAGGACCTAATATTAATACATTTTCCAATCAAATTTCAAAATATCTACCAAAAAATATTAGACCTGAATTTTATACAAATAATAATATAGGGAAACTACTCATAAATGCAAAAGATAAAGATAATATAACTAACAATTCAGGTGTTTATAAATTGTCATGTAAAGATTGTACAGGGTTTTATATTGGAAAAACCGGTCGAAATTTCAATGTAAGAGTTAAAGAACATTTAAGATGTCTGAATAATCATGGTTTTTCTGAATTTGCAAATCATTTATTAGAAAATGATCATGGTTTTGATAAAAATGTAGGACTTTCTATTTAACACATAAATAATTTTGGTCTGAAATTGAATAATTTAGAATCATTAGAAATTAGTAAAGCATGCAATAGTAAACAAAATATTATTAATAATCAATTGAATTTGACTACTAGCCCAATTCTAAAAAAATTTCCAATAACTGCGAGTAATCAAGAACTTCAGTAATAATATTTTTTTTTAATAATTTGGAAAAACAAGGAACAAAAGACATTTCATTCGAATTTTTTGACAGTTATACAGCACTCTGATGATGGAATGGTCATTTCTGAAACATGTTGGTGAAAAAAAATCACTTAAAAGAAGATATGTACAAATAAATGAATCAATATTTTTTTTAAATGTCAATCTACAATGTTGCTCAATCAATATCAATCAAAAAATCTAATATTTATTTTTCTCTAAAGAACTGTCCTTTTCTGGATTTTTGGCTTGGTTTAGAGATGGTTATATTAAATTATATTACTGTCCACATGTTGTGCACAGACATCAAGGCACACTTCTCACAATCATTCATATTATGTACAGACTTCATTTATTTATTTAATTTTAGTAATTTTTAGTCAATTTTAATTTCATCACATTTCCCTCATCTTTCCACTTTTCCATAGTTGTAATAATATAACTATTATATTTTGAATGTTATATTCAAAGAGGTTATAATTTGTAGGTATCAAAACCTCTTTGGTTTTATTCGTGGAAGTACGGAGGCTCTTTTTAGTTATTTTTCCAGCTCTGGAGAAACATCGCAGGCTATTTAATCTATTCAATATAAGATATCATATACTTTACTGCTGATTTCTATGAAATCTACTTACTTTGTTTTTGCATAACATGCTTCTCATAATAATATAGTAACACATGATATAATTCTAGTTAATAAATTTCTTGGCGACCATGTGTACGATACAAGTTTATTACGTTTGTGAATATGTTTAGGAAGGAATGAAATCGTGTAAATATTAATGAGATACATATGTATGTTCAACGTTTATGAAGATAAATGAAGTGAGAAATAAATAATTTAATTAAATCTTATTTTGTAGCAGCAAAAAATTTCTTAGTCTAAATTTAAAATTAATTTTCATCCTGTAATGGTTTTATAAAGTCGATGTTTATGTGCCTTCGCTCCACGTGTTCCTTGCTCTCATCTAGAACCATCGTTTCGTCAAACCATCGGTGTGAGGACTAAAGCGTGCTTTCTCTAGACTCCAGATAGATGTGATCGATCAGGGGCAAAGTGCGCCGAAGAGTGAGTGATTACGAAAATAATTTTCTTCTAATCTAATCTACGCTCGCTTGCTTTATGACCTTAGGTTACTGCGTCTCTACCATTTCTATCTTCCGCGTGTCCACATCATTTCAATCTTGAAATGCAAAAATACATTTCCATACTTTTATAATTGTGAAACTGGCGAAATGCAAGCATGATCTGCGCTGATGGTCACGTAGTTGAATCACTTTGGTACCACAAACATTTGTGGTCACGTGTCAAATTGATAAAATTTTCAATATCCATCGTACGAAATCGCAAAAATTTCCGAACAAATCCGGATCGCGTCGGACTTCGCATCTATACGCGCGTATACGCACTACTAAATCATGTCCAGTGTGCGATGTTCAATACTACTTCGTAGGTCAGGAATATACTCGCGTATTCGTACGTATACGTACCACTCAATTTCGTAGGAAAACGCATCCAGTGTGCGGCCGGCGTTATTCTCATAACGCAACGCCCTAGGACTGCGCCGAGCGGCCGGGCCGGAGGGACTCCGGTGGTGGAGTATTTCTGGGCGGGCTGCCGGCTGCTGGGCGCTGGGCCCGCTGTTCCTGTGTTCCTGTCCAGCCATGATTCTTCCTAAATATTATCCAACAATATTTAGGAACTAACTAACTAAAGGATTCTAACTATAAAAATGTATTCAATTTTGCTGTTCTATCGTGCCGGCGTTCTTGTCCCAGTCGTGTCGTTTCCCCCTCTGACCTTTCGTGCGACCTTCTCTCCGTGCGACCTAATAAGACAAATACAATTCTTCTTCGGTACATTCATTTCTATCGCACATTTTCCCACACATTCGATTTTTCGGTCGTATTTTCTCTGCATTCAATTGTGTGGTTTAATTCATTCTCATTTCAACATTTTTAAAATATTGGGAAACACTTTGAAGGTACTAAAGTAGCTCGATTAGCTTGCTGGTCTTGTGGTTAGGACTCTCGCCTAGTGATCCAAAGGTCACGAGTTCGAACCTCACTCCACATCAGCGAGTTAGTCCTATTTTTATAGCGCAAGCGCTTAGCTTAGTTTGAAAATAGTAAGAATTTGATGTGACACGTATTTCGTGTTCGCATCTCTATTTTTAAAAAAAAAAGTGATTGATGTGTCAGCCCTGATGATGGACCCTGCAATGGGATCCGAAACGTTAGCCAGAGAGGTCACATATACACGGCAGAATATCCCAGAAAACTATACACAGATAACTTTTGAAACGTTTTTAATATTGCGCGCGCAGTCAATGCGTGTACCAACTGCGCGTTGACTAAAATATAATCTTAACAGTAACATAATGCATAAAATGTATGGGCTCCTCATGCCTGTTTTTGTACTAAATAAAAAGGTATAAAAATATTCGATAGCCTGCCAAAAGAAATTCAAAACATGGAGAATATAAGGAGGTTTAAACTGAAATTATATAATAAAAACTTTTAAATGATTAGATGGAATGCAACATGTTCAAGTGAAATCATGTATTAGCCCACACTACATTATGTGTGGAACTAAATTATTAAGATAAATAAAAAATTAAATTAAATAAAACAAATTCCCCATGGGCGACGAGACAAACTGTCAGAGAGAAATCAAAAAAATTGTTTTCCAAACTTTGTTACTCCAAAGGCGCGTGTTGGCTCGCCCCTGACACCGAGGGTTTCTTTGGCCATCTGAGTTATACATATTTACATGACACGATTGGTAGCTATAACAGTTACACCAATAACAATGTTGTTTACGAACATTTCATACGCGTAGATTATTAGTGCACTGTTTGGATCGTAGAACTTTCGCGAACCTTCTAAAACATTCTCTTCCAGAACTTTCAAGAAATTTATCGAACGTTAGGAACCTCCTAGGCACACCGACACATTCCGCCACTCAGTTTAGAAACTTATTGAACTTTCGGGATTTTTCTAGAACCTTCTCCTTCCAGAACTTTCTAGAGCAGGTTTTTCCGGAACCTTCTAGACTCACTGACACTGGCGCGCCTATTTTGAAACAATCTGAAGCATTTGCGGCCTTTCCATAACAAAACAACGTGCTAGAAAGCACATTTTTGTCACCCACTCCCACCCACGCATAGTCACCCCCACCAAACTCGCATATTTTCGATGTGACACCAAGGGCTATCCACCACCATAACCACCGGTGGCTGGTTGTGGAGAAAACTTGGCTCGTAGGGAAACACGGGTTTCTTTTTATATATATGTATATATATAATTTTTTTTTGATTATTTAATGTCGCCTTGTATTTCGTGACCTGCGGAATGTCGGTTGGGCTGGCCGTTGGTTAACTAATCAAACCTATTCAACAATATTGTTCTTTTGGTGATTGCTATCCCAACGCTCAAAAATAGAGAAACATCAAGACACGAAGGCATCTGTCAAATATTAACATTTATATCAATATGATAAAAATATTGGCCTTACTTTCATATTTGAACTCTGGAGACATTAGTAGATGTTTGTGAGTTAGTATTATTTGTCGAACACTTGTATTTAATCCAGATTACAAGGACTAGTTTGTGTGATGATGGAAATCTGTTTGACATCGCTTCGACATCATATAAAAATACATTTTTTTCGAACATCCTGACATCGTGGAGGTCCTACTACAATCTATGTAACAAAATATATATGTACTTATTTTGATTTCAAATTATTTATATGGCATTACTGTACAACTGTTGGATGTATTGCACCTCATTGTATGGAAACATAGGATTCAATTTCTGCGTCCCGCCTTGGATTGTTAATGATAAGTGTTTATAAATCCCCTATGCTCCCCATTTCCTTCACTCAGCGTGTCATATTGATTGGACCATGTAGATTTGTAGATTGACGACTACTTTCCAAAGGTCTCATAAAAATGCAAAGTCATAATTGTAAATTAATTAATTGCACGGACATAAATATAGGTAGACGTCTCGTCTATTTTTGAATATTGGGGTAAAAACCACCAAAATCTATTTATGTTATGATTTCGCTTAATACGCATCGAGTAATAAATACGTTATTTTTTATAGTCAGCTTCAAAAATTAATCAAATCATATGATTTTTTTAAGGATCGAGGTTTACAATTTATTTTAAAATACATTATTTAATGTTTACAAATACTATATACGCATTAATTAACATTTGAGTGACTTTAAGGCGAAATACATTGATACTTATATTATCTTACGTCATGTATATTTTTTCTGCAGGCAAGTATATTTTTAACATTTAATTTTTATGTTAGAATGTACCTACGGTGGGAAATGGGTCAACCTCGAACGCAAGTGCGGAGGTGTGTCATCTTTATTATGATTGCTTCAAAAAACGCACTATGCAGTGCAGGGTTTTGCCGTTGCCAGTTTCAGAAAATAACGAAATCGTATGAAATCGTAGAGCCTAGCAGCAAGCAATCGGCAATGCTTAGGTAACTGCTAGTAGGAATATTATTTTCACAATAGTTCGGAATGTCTCGGCTTGCTTTCGTGTGCGGCACCAGGGATGTTGCGCTGAAATGTTAACACAGTCTGGCTCTAGCGGTAGACGAGGACTGTAGGTTTATTTATTTTTTTCCGATTCCTTAGAGTCTACGATACTCTGAGTACTCTACATGCGGCTAGACCGCCTAATCTTTTGCTACAAGTGCATCAGCTCTATAGCTTTGACACTTTTTCTAAATACTTATTATCTATACATCATAAGTTGATTTATTTACATGAATTCGGATGGGTAAAAAAGTCTAATAAAAAACCCACTAAGTGTAGGTTTAGTTTCTCACGCAAGTTAAATATCGTCACCCGTCTCGTGCGGCCCCTTTTCGAATGCTCCATCATTTATCGAAATTACGCAACAAGTTACGTCGACAGACGACCTATCTCCGCAAGAAGCGCGCTGTAATTGGTGCGCCTGGAAATATTTTCACGTACCTCTCAATCTGGAGACAGAATGAAAAGACATATTATTTCCTTTGGAAAATAAGCGAAGTTGCTGGCGTTGGCGGAACGGTGGCCAGCGCATTGCCGCCGTCGGTTTCCTGTCACTTTAATATAATACGCCGAGTGATGACGCGCACCTTGTGCACACATTTCGCTCTTTTCTATTGTACATGCCCCGTGTCCTCGTATTATTTGATCTAATTTATTATATTTCAATTCGTTCGAGGTTTTGACGTGTAAATAAATAGTTTGAATCGATAGTTGAAAATACGTAGTTACTGAATGCGCACAATACGTGGCCGACGCGAAAAGAAATGCAATGATGATTGAAATTAACATTGAAGCCGCCCATAATTCACTCACTATAAAAGCGCAACATAGCGATAATATTTAAGTTAAAAAGCATAGATTTTTGCGTTTTCCACCATCAACTGTGATCGTAAAAGTATATGCTTTTTGCTTAACTATTTCCATTACCAACGATCAAACAACCTACACTAAGTGGCACATGCAGGATTCGTATCCAGTTTACACCTCTATGGGTTGCTGTAAATATAATGTTACATAAAAAATTCATATGTCGAATCATTAACAAGATTGTGTGTGCTTAATAACTGGCTTGGATACATCTTACGAACAACAGAGTAACAAAATCTCCAAGATGCATCTTCTCGACAATTCCAGGGGGAAAATGGCCGGTGGATCGCCCCAAACAAGTTGGGAGAAACAGGCACAAAACTTTATGAAGACAGATTGGACCGCGATTGGTCATCGAGTTGAAACAGTGTAAGACAGGAGAAGATGGAGCGCCTTGTCGGTGTTGACTTTGGACCCCGATCTTCCTAGAATAAGGGGATGAAAATTAATGAATGCATGTAAATAAGTTAGTAGGAGGAATAATCGTGAAGTTGCCCACCGCATAATTTGCTAGGAAATATGTACAATTATGTTGGTTTATGTTATTATTAGTGTGAAATAATTCATACATAGAACTCTGCTCGACAGACTTCAGTCAGTGATAAATGCTGCAGCAAGACTTATATTTAAGGAGTCAAAGTTCTCGCGGATATCTTCATGCTGAAGCAGCTACATTAGCTTCGCCTGCCGGAGCGTATATATTTCAAACTCTCTCTGATGATGTACAAAAGTCTTCAAAAAAATGCCACAATATTTGATGGACCTTGTATCCCGGACAATATCACTGGAAGGCGGCTCATACGGCGGTCAGGTAAATCGGAAGCACTCTGCAAGCTGGTAGTTTGCGGAACGTGCTTTCAGCATTGCGGGCCCAGCTATGTGCAATCAGCTGCCTCCAGTATTGCGAGCCGTGGAAAACCAAGAATCTTTCAAGAAGAGACTGAAAACTCACTTCTTCAAGATGTCTCATCTGTAACGCGCCCTTGGAGCGTCTTTCACGCAAAAACGGCGCTATAAAAATTATCATAAACATAACATACACATTTCTTGCCGCGAACACACGCGACTACTACTAGACCTATGAACTTATGATAAACTTTAATAAATTTACATAATAACAGCTATAAATTGTTACTGAGAATCCTAGCCTCTACCTGAAGAGGAGGAAACTTGATTGGATAAAAGTTATGAAAGCGTGTAATATAATTTATAATAATATAATATAATAATACATATTGATAAAAAATGTATAAATGAAGAAAGTTAAATTGCAATATTAAAGAGTTAAAATATTATTTATTAAATATATAATATATAGCATAAAATACCTGTGCTATTTGCAAAACAAGAATCAAACAATTTCTGTACAAATTATCTTAGTACGGAACAGTAGCAGTAAATAATGGGATATCAAGTTTATACGTTTCCGAAATCATAACAAAACACAAAAATGAATTCTATCTTCTGGATGGAGAAGGTTGCCCCATCTTCGTGTAAATGTCCTAACAAGGTGATGTAGTTAGAACACAAATATCCGCGATGTCTTCTGTTCACTCGACATGAGATGCCCTTGTACTTCAAATTAACCTCCATGTATCTTACGGAAAGATGTCGATTTTCAATGAAGCCACTTCTAATTATGTCGGTTGAATTTGTAGATACATCTGCATATACCTACAGATAATTCTGATATACAGAACAATCATTATCACCAAAATAAAATGTCGATTCAATATTTGTGCATTTTTTAAATTATTAATTATTTATTAGATGTTCAAATGATTTTTAGTACTCTTAGCACATAGAATACTCTATAAAAATATTTTACGTTGACACGAAATCATGAAAAATGTTGAAATATTGATTAGAAACGATTGATTAGATTATCTAGCCAAGTGTCTTTATTCTTATTCATTCATTTCTGGCACTGTAATCGAGATATCTATATTAGCTGTAAACGTTTAATAAATAATGTCTGCCCTTGAATATCCGATGGATAATCACAAGAACACGGGATAAATGGATATGAAATGAATAGCTGGTTACGTTAGTTTTGGCTGGTAGGTATGTGAGAAAATACTTTCGTTATCCAAACATCTTAAACGTACGTATATTTTCATTAGCGGATAATAAAAGATATTAACATTGAAAGGTTTTCCTCGCATACCGTGTGTGCATGCGTAACGATAGCATTGTGGTCAATACTCAATAACAAGCCAACAGGCACGAGTCTATACTATATACAGAGCGCAAGATAGTGTATAACTAGAATCTTGGGAGCGCTGTGGGCGGAAACGGGCCTTATTGCGTACCGCGATACGGACGATAGTGCATTAACAAATCAGCACAACTTGCAGACTGATTTGCCCTGGTAAGTTTGGCTTCAGCTGAGCGCATTCGTGCGCCGTGACCTCAAAGTGACATCCAATGGCGCGTCGAGCGGCGCGGCGTTGCTTTATTTCTTGAAGCGCTCGAAGTGGCCGCGGTCCGCGCCTCGGTTCGCGTTACAAAAATTAGTAGCCACTTAGTACAAGAGGTTCGTAAATTAATACATTCCATTTTTTACTAGAGGATATACATATGTACTTAATTAAATTAGTTATTATTAGGTCATTATACGGTTGGCGACTGGCATCATAATATTTTCCGAGCTGAAAACCATTTTTTTAAGAAAATAAGGAAAACTTAACGACATCCCGATTAACATTGAACATTGGTGCATTTTATAAACGATTGTCAAATAATAATTGTTCGGTGTTATCATAAAATATTACTTCATTGTATTTCAAATGACTTTTGGTTACATAGGTAGCTGTTTTTAGTTTCATTTATTAATATTCAAAACAAGATTTACAGTAGTCTTGTCGCTGATAGCTTGTCAATAGATCGTTCTGTGTACTCACACATTGCGTAGCTTTCCCTTTTATCTTTTACCCTAAATCCAACCTCCCCTAACCAGTCCCATTCCCCTATTCTTCCTTCCGCTTTCACCTACACCTTTATCTAATTTTATTTTATTACGTGTTTACCTGTAGGTACGCTTATACATTTAAATGATAAATAATCTGATGTATAAGATAAATAAACTAACGTTCAAGATAATGAAGAAAATAAATCCATAACGTTACTTTCAATTTAATTAATTATTAATTTCATTTACTGGTGTTTCATTTTCGTTTGCGTACGCGACCGACACAAGTTGCATAGGTCTGCAATAAAAAATACTGAGAATAAAAAATAACTTTTACTAAGAGATAGGAATTATATTTTTAAAAGCCATTCGTATCAATACATATACCTACAGGCCTGAATTTTCCGAAAGTTTAATATTTTGTTAATCCGCTTGAGTTCGCATTTATTTCAAATCAAGCCTAAAATTGCCGATGGAGATCGATCCTGCGCAAGGAGGACATAATATCTTCGGAATAATCTGACGAGCGAAGCAGAGCCCGCAGCGAAGGTGCGGGGCTTCAGGAAATGTCGGTCTTACAGATTGCGGTGTGGTTTTTAGATGCTATTTAATGGTTAGATAGCAAAAATAAGCCAAGAAAATCAAATAAATAAATTTATAAATTAAAAACATTACTTTATAGTCGATTTCTCGCAGAGCCTAAATGAGCGTTAAGGAATTAAGAAAATTTCGCGCTAACAAAATTTTAAAGATTTAATCTAAATCGTTTACACCCCCTATAGAAAATATTTTTTGAAACTTTTTCCTTAAAACAATTGAAATTGTAATTTTGACCTAATTCTTGCGCTCGTTATATGCAGATAAAGGGTAAAGATATATTTTCTCGGTGTTTTATTTGCAATATTATAGAAGAACGGGGTTGTTGCCCCACGATAAAACGGTGAATTTTAAAATGCAAAAAGATCGCCATCAAAGGGAAAATCAATTTAGATAGACGCCTTCAGTTGTTGCGGAGTTTCTTGTACCTGCTTGTGCCATTGTGGAAAAGCTGCATATTATTCTGTGAAAAACAAGGGAAACATTACGTTTCGCTCTTGTGTCGGTTTTTTATAGATATTTTCAACATTCAGATTAGAACATCGCTACTTTTCCCAATTCCCGTATTTTTCGGAGAATGCTCACGAAATAATAGTAATACATAATTATAATTGAAAAAGTAGATATGGAAAATAAATGCCATGTTTTCTAAACATAATATGTCGAGGCTTCATTTAGAAATAATGCGATGTATTCAGAATATCAGCAAAAATATATATTCATCCTGAATTTCGGACATTTAATGCTAACGTGCGGGGCTCGGAGAGGTTTCGGTTTCTGGGAACCGAGAAGCAGAACCCAGAACGCGCGGCGGTCGGCTCGTCGCCTTATCAAAACACACGATACGATTAGACGATACGTTATTTTCTCAGCGCTCGTTATCTGGTAACGCCGTCGCTAGGTACCGCAGCAAGACGTACCGCGCGCTGTCACCGATGTCGGCCTTGGATCGCTAATCCGTCTCGCATCGCACGATGACCGAAAACCGAACGTACAAATAAATATATTTTTGTCTGTACAGGGTTTAATAGAGCTAGTCCACATACTTGGATGGATTCCTGCCTCGTCAAAATGTCGCCTTTTTCAATATTTCTGACTTATTCTTTAAAAAACGTCGAATTATTACAAAATTACAAAAAATTCATTCGTTTCGATACAAGTTAAATGAAATGTCGAAAACCCCGCGGAAATTCCGATCGGATTTTTTCTCGAACAAAAAAAAATGCAAAATTTTATGTCGCGTATCTCCGTAACTGTCGCGGTTGCTGGAACATTTTCGACTCGTAATTAAAGCGGCAATCTACCTGTAGAGTACCTATCGCGGACTAGCTCGCGTAACAACACGCTACGTGCGTGATCGGCACCGCCCGCTCGCACCGTGGACCGTCTTTTACAGCTCGCTTACTGTTCAAAAATATTTGTCTCAACTCCGCGATATTAATATTTGTCGTTCGCCTTTGCCGCCGTTATCGGCGCACACGGCCCCGGCCGCCGCCGCGAGGATGTGTCGGTGTGCGGCGGCAGGCGGCACATGCGCGCTGCGCGCTGATGGGCGATGGCTGCGGCCGCCGCGCGATAAGCCGAGTAAAGTCCTCCGCCCGAGGTGTCCCCGCGGCCGTTGCGCAACGCCGCCGGAGAGCGCTCGCCCGGTCCGCGGCCTCGCCCGGGCGCCGCGCCCCGCGCACTGCCGCTGCCGCTGCCGCTGGCCGCCCGGGCGGACGGAAGAGGCGTCATCGGCAGTGACATCAGCCCGAGAATGCCCTCGCGTGTCGCGCGGCGTGCGGCGCTGCCCGGCCGGACCCGCTCGCGTTTCGAGAAAGCGCAATAATCGCTGACGCAATGGCCGGGGCCGCTAACGAAGCACTCCCGCGGGAGCGCGCCGCTCCGCCCGACTAATTGCGGACGCTTTGTTTCGTTTAGCGATCAACCCGAATCTTTGTTATCTCGGATTGGAATTCGCGATCATTTCTCTTTTTACATCTTCTACGCGTTATAACACGCTTATTTAAGTAGATATAGGATGTCTTTTTCGGAAGTACAGAATTTTGAAATAAAACATAAAAATCGCGGTAACGGCCTTGGTATTGGCATTATTGGGAAGATAATTTTATGCCATTAGTTTAAATATAGGTTGTTTTTAGAGATTTGTTTTTCGCGATGACACCTTTTTCCAGCCATAGCTGACAGCTGATTTTTGTTCAATTTGATTTGCCATTTCACCATGAATAGACTTGCTAATTGTGCAAATTTATTTTGAACATCGTGGGGTCGTAATCGTGTTTAAACACTAATGACATAATCTTTATATAATCTTCAGATGGCCATAACTACGATTTTATTTCATTTTAACCGTTTACAGAGCAATTACTTTTTTAAATTCAATAAATGGTATGGCACGTCGCGCATAAAAAATAATTACGGGTGATTTGTAGCAACAATCTGGATGTTTTATCAACCAATGAATCTTTAGAACATCTTCCTTAATTTGAGGTTCATAATACTACAAGTAGTATATGAATTATCGACCTAAATGTGAGCGGTCGATATATCAATCAGTTTTGGTTTACGCCCTTTAAAGGGTTAAAGTTCTATACTTCTAAAAGAAACACCCCTTACAAGAAATCAACTCGTATGAAGATCCACTGTTGATTGGAAAAGTACGTAGGAGTGGATGGATTGGAGTCAGGCGGTGTCCTAATGCGGTGTTTCTCAATATTAAGTATAATAGTTGTCGCTATTCGAAAGAAATTACGGTTTTTATTCTAATTTTTCAGTAACAAATAATACTTGAAAATTTATTGAATTGAACAAAATTGAGCTTGAATTGACTACAATCGCGACAATCAACAATAACGCAACTGACTGTTGCTAGGCCCTGCGGGTTGCTGTAGTGGTCGGCGGCTTCGCGACCACGGCCAGTGTTTCTGTACAACCTATTTTTCAATATTGAAAACATTATTTATTGTAAAGGTGGGAAATTTCTACCAATGTATAACTTGACTTAACCGATTAATACCAACTGACCCGATCAGACATACTCCCAAAATTATTTAAATACGTAATGTCCGTTCTGGCTGTTCTCAACGTGACACGCGTGCGCCACATTTCATGACCAAAGACCGACTGCTGACAGCCTGGCGACAGAAATCTATTAGTATACGATAATGCTTTTTAGAAAAATGAACGCATGTTCGTATTACAGAAATGTGTATATACGAGTAGGTATGCTACCGGTCGGTGTATTTAAAAAATGTAGTTTAGACATCTTCCTTTTAGTCAGAGGGCTATTAAAACCAGCTCTTAGCTCGTGAGAAAGTTGTTCATGATACGAGTTAGAAGAGAAGTCAGATTTAAAAACATTCAGGAGCGATCGGTCACCTGGTCACCTCCAGTAACTTTGTTGCGACGTGTAACAGAGGTATCAAATTCTTGTGCAGTGAAACCTGCTCAGGAACGTAGTGCCACGCTAGGCTTGTTTATTTTTCCTTTCAGTTATAATATAAAAGTTTGACTAACAATGAAAGGTTTTCTTATTTTTAGCTGCAATATTTTAGAAAACTTAATGCCATTTGTATTTCATTGCCGCTGGATGGATGAATGGATTCAGTAAGTTCACAGTTTTGGTATCTTTCACGACGAAATAGCTGTCTTTAGTGGTATCTTTAAGGGCCCACAACATAAAATAAAAGGAGAAAATATTAAGAATTCGCAGTATATAATATTTATATATTACAACTAGTAGAAATATTTGCTAGATGGGCTAGGCATCGCGACCAATGTTGGTCATTGCTAGTGTACCTAATGGGATTTTAACCGGTGACACACTAACTGTAAGATTTGTATCTGATTTCTGATTGTATCGATGATTGGTACCTAACTGATTTCTATCAATTCGATGGGCAACCAGCGGTATTACACAACATTTTTACCAATCGTCGATACCTACCATCAGATGCAAACCTTAAATAACTGAATGATGTGTAACCGGTTAAAATAACGGTTTGACGTTTTGTATTTGGGGTTTTGGTGGATTGGTTCTGCCGGTGTTTCCGTAAAACCTATTTTCAATGTTGAAAATGTTATATATCGTCAAAAAAGAGTACATGGTCTATCACAATGCAATTAATTAATTGATGAAAACGCATATGCAATCAGACGCATTCTAAAAACGATGTAGATAATAACATAACACACAATTTCCGCAACACACATGACACCTGGCGGCTGATTCTATGTATTTATTTTCAATCTTGCCGCTCTAGTGCTGATTTTTGTTACCTACTAGCGTACTATTAAATAAATCCTTATTGGATATATGTGGACTTAACCTTATTGTTTTCTCAAGTGAGAGCTAGTGAGAAGATTTAATTAATGAATCTGTAGATGCTGACTACTCAATTCTTTTCTCATTCATTTTCTCAGTAATTGTGGCACTTTTTGGAATGGCTATAAACAAATATTAAATAATATTTTTCTAAATTTTAAATAAAATGCATTTCATTAAGGGGAGGGGGGTAAGGTTAATTCGTACAAAAAAGGCATGTTTTGTGAATTTTTTATGACGACACAGTTAAAACCTCTTTATTAAAACCAATGGTACATTAAAGTATGACATTTGAAGAATATTGTGTAAAATTTTCAAGACGAAATATTAAAAAATACAGCAATGGCAGCAATTATTCGGACGTGTCTCGGAAAAAAGTAGAATTGCGGTGTCCATCATAATTTGGTGCTAGATCATCTTAAATCAAAAAATCAAAGATCATTCGTTAGATAATGGGTTTTCCCAGGTAACGCTGGGAGGGTTTTTTGAAATTTCAATTTTTCAATTTTTTGGAACACTTTGAAGGGAAAAACGCGATTTTTTGCGAAAAATATCAACTAATTTGTTATTAAAAAATAAAAATTGATAACAAATTTGAAAAAAAGTCTCCAGCGTTACCTCGTAAATTATGTACAAAAATAGTGTTCAAAATTTCAAAAGGATCGGTGCAGTAGTTTTGAAGTTATGATGGACACCGACTTTGAAAACGTGAGGTGTGGGGAAAACGCTTTAAAGTTTTGCACACTGTAAAATTCAAAATAAAACTCAACACTTATTTTATACTTACACATAATCATCGATGCCATGTTCACACAGCAAAGAGCTTTCATCATCAGTATCTTTTTGTCCTTGTCTACGCAAAACTCTTCCAATACAATACGGACGTACTCCGCACTCACCTGAGGAGTACGTCCGGTACTCCTCAGGTGAGTGCGTCTCTTAGCTGCCCGAGCAGGTAAAGAAAATCAGTCTGAGTATCGCTCAAATGTTCATAATTTCGTCAATTTTGCTCCGATTGACTTGAAATTTTAACACAATATTCTTGCGATGTTATACATTCATTTAAAAAATTAAAAATAAAATGCAAAAAAAAAAGTTAAAAACCTTATCCTCCCCTTAAGACATACTATTCCATTATATTTGATGGAAGCGCTACTTTGGAATTTTTCATACCGGCAATAATAACAGGACGTCTTGATGTATTCATGCATTAGCGTATTCAAACACATGTAATGTAGACATTGAGATTAAATTGAATTAAATTACCCTTTTCAGTGAAAGTAATATAACCGTTATTATTCATAAATTGCGAAATTTTCCATTCAAATAGGTCGCGAAGTCCTAGAAATTTTTAATACAACAACAGAAACAATAAAAACATTGGTTAAGTCATAAGGAAGCAACGCAAGACAGGGGAATATGGAAGCAACTTATAGTCTTTGGGCCCCCGACCCCATTAGGGCAAGGGGATAAATATGATGATGTATAAATGTATAAATTTGTATAATGTATAAATTTAACGATATGTATGTTCTAAAAACACAATTACTGCATTTTGTCCACAGAAGGATAATTATTAATTAACACAAATTATAGAAATCTCACAGAGACGAAGCTGTTTATATGAGAAACATAAAATATTTGAAGTAATTTAGATAAAGAACGTAATATATCCAACTTTTAAAAATTTGATAATGCGTCAATTATGGGTGGAATAATGAACTCCCAACTCCATTGTGTAAAGTGATCACTTAAGCCAGCTAATATAGGTCATAAACCCCGAGGCCGCCCTATAATGTCTTCCATACATGTTTCCCATATAAATAGCTTAATCTCCGTGATACTTCTATAATTTATCTTGATGAATGAATAAGTTGTCATTCGCAATTTCGCATAAATAAAGACGATTTCTCCACTCGCAGATCGCGAAAACAAGTTGGTGCAGACAGTTCTAAGGAAAGAACTTCCGAGGAGAGAAATGATGTATTATTACCATCGTTCTTTTATTTTTGTGCTCACCTACTAACCCTACACAATGTACCTCCGGTCGCTGAGAAAGTAAACATTTCGCAAAAAAACTTTGAAAATTAGTTTTACTCAAGGCAGCATTACAATTCATATTTTTTTTATTAATTTTTCAGAGAAACAGCAATAGAGCCAACGGCGTACCTTAAAAAATCGCTCAACTGATTAATTAATTACATTGGAGCCTAATTTTTCCTATCCGGAAAAGAAGGCTTTTTCATTTCTATCGTGGCACTGTTTTATGCATTGGTAATGTTTTCAAATGTTTCCGTAGGACTATCCACTAAAAAATGATTTTTTAAATTTTATAATTCCATTTTTTGTGACAAGTTTTAAAAATTCTTAGTCCATGCAGGACAGTAGCTGTACGCTAAATGCTATTAAAGAGTTAAGGTTAATATTTCGGTCGTTGGATATATTTATGTGTTAAAGTTCGGCCTCCACCTCCGCGGTGATAAGACGTTCTCCTGATGACGCTGGATAAGACTTCAGCGAAACGTCGAGATTTTCTTCTCAGTGAAATATACGGTTCCTATAAAATATCCGTTTTATTTAACACATAAATATGCTAAATGCATCGTAATGGCATATTTTTAATAAGAGCCCCATGCCTTGTAAAATTTTAATTTTGAAAGGTTTTAGAGTAATTCAGCAACATCTAATCTGTCTACACAAGCATTGGCGTTTAGTATTACTCATTATCACATCTGTGTTATTTGTAACACAAGAACATCGGATTTATTCATTTCGAAATTAATATAACGCGATTAGATAAGAAGAAAATTCTTCGAGCTGTCAATCATGAAGTGTCCAATCAGATTTCTGTTATCTGTAAGAAACAATATGCATAATTATTATATTTACCACCTTTCTTGGACGCTTATCGAGTCTTGTGCAATGATGGGTCGAGTTCGATAGATAATTTATAATTTCACATCTATACGTTTTTGATGAGATATTTGCAAATACGCAGAAACAGGAAGCTTCATCGGTATACGCGAGAGAGAGAGAGAGAGGCCTTAGTAACATATTTTGATTCATGTCTTCGGTCGATACATTCTACGATACGATATCTTTAATGTAAATTTCACCTTCGTAATACTAATTAATTAAATAAGGTTCTGCCGGTAAATAGTGTCGGCATTTTTTGCAGCACAATTTTCAATCTTCGCTTTTCTTCTCGCGCATTCTTACAGAGATAAGTTACGAGGACTTATGTTCCCCAGCACCACGCAGATCTTTCTTCATACTCGATGGGTACCGGTATTGACATAACAGTTTTAAATCCTGATAAAATATAATAAATTGGTCTATTGCACGCTAAATGCATTTTGACCGGATATTTATGATAAATTTTCAAGTAAAAAATCATATAATTTTATACTTAATATTTATGGGTACAACATGCACGCCTGGTTGAGAAACGCGAAACCCAGTGAAATGCCATCCCACGCTTTTGATCTCTGTTGATCTACCACCCGTAGAATTTACTTACTCATTGTTAATAATATACATTATGTTGAATGTGCGGTCTGTTACTGTATTGACAATCTGTCAGTCCGACGCGGGGATATGTCCGAACACCGCGTAAAACACGCAGAGGTCTAATGTCTGCCGGCAATGTCACAGCTACAATGGCTGCAATGTCGCTTCGCCGCAGCTCGCTCGCATTTCATTTGTGTGTACGAAGACATGCATAGATAAGAAGCACACACGAGATTTCGACAACCTTAGATTTTGTTTACCAATCAGTGTACGTCATCGTACTTATCATATACGACCGCCGAATTATTAGCATTCTTATATTTACGGACCAGAGTTCGAAGAATCGGTTAGTTTTTGTGCAGAATAATAATGTTTCAACCGGGAAAAAACAAGAAACCTTGTGACCTCGATAAGTAGGTACGCGAGCGGCTCTACGCTACTTGCTGCACTATGGTCGTTGGCGACTGATAATAATAGTCATCTTCATATACATCTAATGTAATTTTTTATCGGGCTCGAGAAGTGACGCGAACTAAAAACGTTTCGATTCGTTTCGTCCTTTTCTCGGCCGACTCGTCATAGCGGCCATCCGCGACCCCCGCCAGGACGCCGTGTTGTGTTGTGTATCCCGGCAGGACCTTTCGTGTTTCGATATTTTTTGCCGAAAGACCTGTTTCAACTTTTTATATTCTGTTGCTTTCGCCGAATGAAGTTCCCGGGCAGCGGAATGTTCTTCGGGCCTCCGAGATGGGTGGGTGATGTTTTTTGTGTAAAATAATTTAAAATTTGTTTTTTCATAAATCTTTACAGGGAATGGAATGGTGTTTTCATATGAGAAAGTAATACTAACTCTTACCACAAGCCATCGCATAACCTTGGGGTACATTAGCCAGGGTGCCAAATTAAACCTTAACTAGATTACTGTACATAACATATTTTTCATTACTTGGATATAATTCTCAAACAACTATAGTGTTTGCTCGGACCCAAAATTAACTAACTTCCCATCACGCCGCTTCTTCGCCGGGGTAGGCTGAGAGGACAGAACGCCAAACTCTTCTGACTTGGCACGCCACTCTTGCCTCGTCCATTTTCACAATCTTCTCGTGTACACCATTTTATTATTGAAGCTTTTAAAAGGGCTGTCCTTCATATTTGTTTTTATTGATCATGGGCACGTCCTCCATTCCTGTTGTCTTCAACACTCCTCTCAACCATACGTTCCATGTGACCGAAGCATCTCAGCGACCCTTTTTTTATTCTATCGAATACGCCAACATAGCTCTACATCGCTTTTATTTTTTAAAATTATTTACTATTTCGTTCTTCTTTTTCTCATGCGCTTGAGCGACCGACTATTTCAGGCTTCACTTCTGCATGATAGTGTTGGCATCAGAATTCTATTATGCACCGCTAGTCTCTTATATCCACGGAATGATTCGAGAAAATATAAATCTCGGAGATTTAGTCGAAATAAGTCTCAGCAGGTATGTACGTGTTGAGATGAGTCAAAAAAGGGGGAGGAGGTTGGAACTAAAATTGGGGAGAGAATTCTGTAATGTGTGTATAGGTAGGTGATTAGCTAGAGCCAATTTTGTGATAATAGCTTCGATGATAATATTTGATGTGGTCAGTCTATCACCAACTTCCCTTCAGTTCATGTATCTTAAAATGTTGTCTACTTGAAATGTGTACCTATTGTATGTTTGTACGTTTATAGTAATCGTTTTCGTAAAAATCTAAACTATAAAACGAGTCGATACACCCGCCCTTAGGAGGATAACACCTGTCTCGAGACGAAGCTGTCGAAAAAATGTCATCCGTGGATACACCCTGAGGGCCAGTTGTCGGATCAATGGCAATAGCTTAGACTTTTACGAAAACAAGTCGTTCGACTGGTAGAAATCGCAAAAATGTATCCTTTTTGCCTACCTACCTATTACCATTAGCACCGAGCCCCGAGTTGAACGGCGTAAAGTGTTAAATCCTCGATTCGTCAATGCGCCGGTGTCCCCACATTTGGAGCGCGGCCGGTCCGCTGCAAGGCGCGGCGGCGGCGACGGCTCCGCGCGCGGCAGCAGCCACGGCCGGGATCGATTCTTTATCCGGCCCGCTCCCTCGGGAGGGTCGGCCCTAGGATGAAAAGGTCCCGCGGCTCGCGGTGCCGGCGGCGCGCAGGCGCGGACAGGGACGGGGCGAGGCGGCGGCGGCGCGCCAGAGCGGGACGGCCAGCAGGAAGGCCCCTCTTCGGCCGGCTGCCACGAACTCCGTCCAGAAGTCGCCGAGCGCTCGTCGCAGGAGCCCGGCACTCAGTCGAAAAGTGTTCCGCGCGCTCCGAGTCCCGCGGTTCGGTTGTCGGGCTTGTTTATTTTTGCTCGGTTCGGCTCCGCGCTGCCCGCTGCTGGCCGACCGAACTTCGCTCCGGGCCCGGGCGCCGCTCGCGCCAGAAGACGCTTCTCGATGTCCAGGAGCTGGCCGCGGCGTTCTCTCTTGTAAAGTATTTGCGAGACACCCGACTATTGACATTAAAATTCTTGCCGTATCGCGCATCCCGCGCAAAAGTGTAGTAAGTCAACATTTTCTGATTTGTTTTTTTTTCGGAATAGTGAAGTAAACACCGGTTGTACCAACTTGGTTTATAGCGATAGTTCGTTAAAAGCGTAGATTTTAGCGTTTTACACCAATCGAAGAACCGTAAAAATCTATGTACTGAGCGAAGTATTATTATAAACCAAGTTGATATACCTGGCTATTAGTCCCGTGAAAACCATACTAATGTTGTAACCGGCCCCTAGTGTCTCTTTTCGACGGGACCGTTTGTTCGACATTCCCCGCAGTAAAGAACAGAATTTCCGATTCCTGCGTACCTGTAACATGTGTTGATTCCGTTCATAAGTATTTGGATTCGCTATTTATGAATTTATCAATGAATAAATTAAAGTCACAATTGCCATTTAAAATAACTTTGTTTTCGTTCTCATGTAGAATTGTTTTTTTGACTTACGACACTTTTCTATGGGACGTGCGATATCTCATTTTCGGGGAATTTTTTTATGTTTCGCTTTTTCTTTGTTTTTGTACTTTGATATTTTGTTGTAGTTCTAATTGGATATAAAAATGAATATACGAAAACATCGTTACGTATTTGTACATTATGAAATTTACATTTATGTGCGGATGAAACGACATCGCTATGTAGTTTTTTATTGTATTACCTAGATGTACATTGTTTAGTCTTTTTCTTTATCACGGGCGCTATCTCGCGATAACAAATTTCTCGGCAATGCTTTTGAATGTCTTCGTTTCGCAATTTCACGTACTTGGCAAAATAGCGACCGTAACGACCTAATAATAATAATACGGAGCCGCGACGCACATCGCGCTCCGCGACAGCACGTCGGCCGAGATAACACCGGCTACCGCGCCACTACACCTACCTACAAGCACGGCGAGGGAAAGGAAGGCGGCGATGGCGATATCGGCGCGAGAGATGGATACGCAGCGCGTAGGTACCTACCGCGGCGACAGACGTCCGCACTCGACGCGCCACTATCCGCTGAAAAGATCTGAAGCGAGCTCGAAACTTCCGCCATTTTTATTTTACGAATCTGCAAGATTTTCGGGTTCTCCTCGCTCTTGGTTGCTCGTGTTATTGTATTCCTAGAAATATTTTCAACAACGTTCTGATATCTGAGAGAAAATGAGATTACATATCACCTTTCCAAGATGCGCATTCTGAGAAATTGTTTTTGTTCTCCTAATTCCAATATTACTCTAAGCGTTAAAAGTAGTGATGCAACGAATACTGCTTTCACGAATACGAATATCAAACCTACTATTCGGCGAATACTAATACGAACTATTCAACAAGGTAATAATAAATAATATACCGATGTTTTTTTTTTACTAAGAGATTTAATAATTAAAATTTACCACCGGCAAATTTTTGTTCAAAAAACACATTTCTTTTATCCGTTTGTACCTACATTCCCAGCGGTCGAAAATAATATCACTTTTTGGACGCTAACGAGACCTCATGTTATTAGATTTAATTTGAAATTATTTTAAAAGGGTTAACACTTTTACACAACGGAAATAAAATGGAACGAATACGCAGTACAAAACAAAAACTACCTGAAATGAGCACCTAACCTTTTAATAACTCGACGAAACAAGATGAAAGAACTCATGTTATGCTGTAAAACAAGTACAATTGACAACTTGAGAACTCAACAATTCCATTTATTCAATGTTAGGGGAATCCCCGATAATAGAGTGCGTAGGTGTGTACGGGCACACGGTGCACAGCCAAACCGTAATTTGCGTTGCGTTCAATTATAAATAGTTTGTTTTTAATATTCGTGATGAAATTTGGCGAATACGAATATTCGTATTCGTATTCGTTGCATCACTACATATAATATAAATTATCTTATTTTGTAAGATATTATATGTTTAGTACACGAAATATATTACTTAGTATGTTGTCACATTCATTATTAGGTACGATTTCCATGTTAGGGTTGCCTACATTTTTCTCAAAAGAACTCAAATACTGTATTTATAATACCTACACTTAATCACGTTGGTTTCCTTAACACATAAATACATACGTGTGTACCTACTGGTAAGTTTGATTCTGACACATCGACGTTCTTACTGTTACTCTAATTAAGGTAATTAATTTGGCGACAGCTTTACGGCTAGTCTAATTTGATGTACCCACATGTATCAAAGCCTGATTTCAGATACGTGTCTAAAAATTAGTCTAACTAACTTCATATACGTAATATGTGATACAGCATTGGGATTTAAACGTTTCTGTCGATGGTATATGACGATAGATACTTGCTACGATGGCATGTAAAGGCTCCTCTGGCTTTCTTTAGTTGAATTTTTAGATTTGAGATTAACGATGATTGAATTTGGTTATAAATTTGTTTCAACTCACTTTTTTCGAAGGCAGACCAATAATTTATTATAATTTTATCTCGGCGTGCTGCGAGCAGCCATCCCGCTTTGCAGTAGGCAATATTCCCTCTCGATGTGATTTAAAAGGTTTCTTTTTATTTCAACCTTGACCGAGAAAGCAAATATGCACATCGCAGTTTCCTCATCGATGAGTCAAGGTCTGCTGTGCCCGTATAATGGCGCTGCACCTTGTCCTTACTTTTGTCAACATCGCCCTTTCCAGCAGCGTCCGACCTTCGCAGCCTCAGCAGGTAACGCGAGCGTTGCTGTGTTAGTTTTCACATTTCACAATTTGAAAACAAAATACTATGTAGGTAGTCGTATACAGTATACACTGATCGAATTGAGTTTAAAATCGGACATCGGGATATTTAAAAAGAGATGACTTCTCAACAATCGACAACATCTTCCGCTGCTAAACTGTTCGATAAAAAGTTATAATAAAGAACGTTTTGTTTTCGCATTTCTTTATAATTATAAATATAATGTAATAAAATCAACGTACATTTTGAAACCCCATTAATATTCAGTCCGCATTTGAAAATTCACCGTCCCAAATGATAATTCGTAGACTTAGAATAATAGGTAGAATGCGACCACTATAAATTGTCGTGCGAGGGAGGGCGTCCCTGTCGCGTAACAGAAGTTGCCAGGGTGTAAATTTATTACACAATACATAATGTACAGAATGTCCGGTGACCGGTGTCGGTGTTTTAACAGAAATTTGGTCGGGCAACACTAAAGAAACCAAGCCGTAATGGCGGCCGTTCTATCTGTCAAACTATCAGACGGTAATATCGGTCGATTATTTGCTTTTTCAGCTTCGCAAAACTTTAATACTTCATTGGCAATTGTTCTTGCACCATCCCGGACTGTTTAGGATGTTTTGGACATAATAATACACTATGTATTGGTAATCAAGATGTCACAGCTCCCGAGCAAATACAAAATTGTACTGAATGACAAGGTGAGGGGTTACCGCCGGTTGCGGGCGGGGCGGGTTTTAGTTCCAAAGTCGCCGCACGCCAAGATATTGTGGTCAAGCAATAGGAGCTTATATTTATAGGCATATTCGGCCGTATTCCAAAAATATCAACAATATCGGTGTTTCTGTATCTTGACAGTTATTGTATAAAACTGTAATGCCGCCAATTTTGACGTTTTAAGTTGGACAGCTTTGAAATTAATGAGTTCAATCAATCAGAAAGCTGTGAAACGTAAACAAACCTTAAGTTATTCACAATTTGTGAACAATTTAATGTTTGTTTACGTTTCAGAGCTTTCTGATTGATTGAACTCAGTAATTTCAAAGCTGTCAAACTTAAAACATCGACGTTAATGGCACTACAGTGTTATACAATAACTGTCAAGAAATCTAAATAGCAATATCGCTATTATCAGTTTCTATACTCCATTGTTCTCTAGTTTGCGGATAATAAAGTGTAGAAACTGAGTAGTTTGTGTAAGTGAAATCTGAGCAGTGTGTACACTATCTTTAAAAATAAGCCTTGAAATTAATCAATATTCTTTTGGATTCACGATTAGGAATGTGTTGTTATTTATAATTGTTACGTTTTGTTTTGTCCCCGATTTGAACAAAGTAATGTTGCCACGATACGTCACACACAAGTCATAATCGTATTATCCAGCGCCACGTAGGAAGCGCCTAGAATGTGTGATCTCGCGTGTGAAGATTGCGGACGCGCTGCTACATTTTTGCATGGCCCCGCCATTCCGCGCGGGCTACGTGTCTTTCGTGAACGCAATAACGGTCGGAGGGCGAGGGCTGTCATCTGCCGAGGGCTCCTGGCGGCTTCCTCCCGCCCCGCGCCTCCCCGGCCAACGAGCGCGGCAGGGCTGACAGTTATCTCCCGAAACACAGTATTTAACTAACTTTTTTTAAATTTATACGCTTCAACAGGCCATGAGGCCCAATAGGCATGGTGACAGCAATGATATAATAAACTGTAGATACGTTACAAGCGTGAAATCTTGGCAACTCAAAAGTAAGGTAATTAATTGCCTTACTTACATTCGTTTTATCGAATGGACCTTCGTTGTGATCAGGCGCGACGCTACGCGGAAAAAGGAACAGAGTATCGTACACTATTGTAAGAATGAGTATGTTATTTTAGTCACCGTGACTTCAAATTACCTAATTTTTCTGTCTACACGCAGAGCGTTTGTGAAATAAGCGTGCCGTGGTTTGTTGTCTCTTTGAGTGCAATTTGAAAGAGTCGACATTTCACCCAAAGTGTAACGAATATTTTATATTCAAAATTAAATGAAGAATATTCCCCGAAGTTTTTGTTACTAGCTACGAGACAACCTGTATAAATGAGTTAAAATTTACACCTGTCGATGGTGAAGTTCAGTTCTTCCCGATTATTAATTAAGTATTAAACAGTATTGCTCGATTAACAAGGTTAGTTAAAGAATATATTTTAATTAAAATGTTACACCACGAAGTAACGGCCAAATCAATTAATGAATCATTTTCTGTTTCACCTCGTCGCAGCAAATTTGGTAATTAACATTCACCCGTCCGTCGCCATTCAACATTATTATTTCATTTAAAATTTGTTGCAAGATCGCTTTATCCCATGGAACAGTAGAACTAGTTTAGACGAAAATTTCTAAGGACTACCCTATATTTGTAAGCTTTTTCTTTTTAATTTAAAAGTAACATTCGTAAACAAAATGCTGTGCTTACCTAGGGAGCGTCCATAGACCACGAGGCCCGATCAGGGGGTGGGAGTGGGGGTGGGGGATATTAGGCAGAATGCTATGCTGGGTTACATGAGGACAGTGGATAATCGGAGCCGAGCTATTTAATTTATTTTATTTGCAAAAAACTGTTCAGAATATGTGACAGCTAAGAATATTTATTTCCTACTTCTTCTTTTATTAGATCCTTGATCTGTGTTGAGAGATCAGTCCTGGTCTTGTGACGAGGACGTCCATCTCTCCCCATCTCTTTGGTGGTCTCCCTGGCGGTCGGCATCCCCTGGAATCCCGCGCATCACGGCTCGGAAGTCTTGTCTGGTCCATTCTCTCGGCGTGGTCCCTCCAGAAACGTTTTCTCTGCCTGCTCCATTGTACAATGTTGTACGTCGCAGATTCTGCGGATTTACGCATTAGGTAGTCTGTCTCTGAAGAGCTTGCCCGCAATGGGTCTTAGGGTCTTCATCTCGGTATTTCTGAGAAGGTGTTTAGTTCTCACAGTATCCACTCTTGCTTCGATACCGTATGTTATGATAGGTCTTATGATGTTTTATATATTCTGACTTTGCTTTCACTAGCATATGCTTATTGGCCCATACAGTGTCTTTTAAGTATCTGGAGATAACAGCTGCTTTGTTTATCTGCTCTTTGACTTCGTTATACAGATCACTGTAACTATATATCTCCACCACAAGGTACTTAAATTTCATAACTTGTCCTATGACTGGTTTACAATATCTACGAACAGTTTACAGTTTACGAGGTTGTCTAGATATTTAGTTTTAAACACTAGTTGTCTCGAATGAAATGATCATGTTGTTTCCTTTCTGCATCTATTTATTTCCATAGTTTGATTAAAAGCCGACGTGCCGCACCGGCCCAGTGTGTACTAAAAATATTAGGCACCTGGTAACTAGAGGTACTCCTGTTCTCTCGCACACGGGACTTCTCCCGCCAGTGACAGTTGGTATTTTTCAATGTTTTAAAACAAAACTGTTTCGATTCGAATCGATTTGAATTCGAATCGAATTTTACGGTCCATGTTGCAGAATATTACTACAACACCTAACAACCCGGGAAATTGCAAACAAGTTTGGCATTCATCATTCTACTGTAGCGGATCGAGACAAATATTTGTTTAAATTCCACACCAAAAGTTTTTCTAAAATACTTTCCAGGCAGAACTATCCAGACAACCTTATATAATATGTTCAACCCTCTGAGAAATTTATTTCAAGTCGTTTCGAGTCAAATAATGAGTTCGATTGTGAAAACGGATAGAAATGAATAAGATTTATGATATAAAATCATGTGTAAAAAAGTATTGCATAAATATTTGTCCGCGGTTCTGTTTATCGTTTATTCGTTAAGAAAAAAACATAGATTTTGCGTTTTCCACCAGTCCAAAACACTCGTTTTCCTAAAAATCTCTGCCTTTTGCTTAATTATTACTCTAACTTTTGATCAGAAGCCTTCTTTATTGGGCGTTTTCTAAATCGCCAGCGAACCCTGTTTTGTGTTTGAGGATTTAATAGAATTAATTAATCGATAGCGCCTTCGGGACACATACATATATGCAGTGTAATTTTGATTGAGATGACAGAGAGCAACTAGGACGAGCGTGGGACTGTGGCAGCCCTGTCCCCACAACAAGGCGCGCCCGGCTGCGGGCTGCGGGCCATAAGGTGCTCGCCGCCGCTGCTCGGATGGACTGCTTGGCGTTTGGTACTTCGGGCGTATTGAAGAGGCGGAATGTTACCAACGCGACGTTTAGGCGGCTCTCCAAATTATGCGAACAAAACTTAACCCACAATTTGGATACAACGAATAAAAGGCCTCCGCGGGTTGTGAATGCGAACTTATCTCGGCGACATGTTGGATGACCCAGCAGCATTGGCGTGTCTCTCCCACAAATCGGGCTAGTTTGAATAAAAAAATATTTAAAACGTTTAACACCATTTTTTCTCTAGCGTAAATAATTTGACAGGTTATTATTATTTCATAATTTAATATGCATTTTTTTTTTATAAAACTATTGATGATCAATCTTCTGTGTATAATTTTCTGGGATATTCTGCCGTGTACATGTGACCTCTTTGGCCGACGTTTCGGATCCCATTGCAGGGTCCATCATCAGGGCTGATGGACCCTGCAACGGGATCCGAAACGTCGGCCAAAGAGGTCACATATAATAATAATAGTAATAATTGGATAACTTGTATAGCGCCGTTTTCGCGAATACTCACCTCAAGGGTGAGAATATCCCAGAAAACTATTCGCAGAAGATTCTGAACGGCCGTGAAAACCTAAGAACATTTTATTGATCATAAATTTTTTGACATTTACTAAATTAATTATTATAACTTTTATAAAAAAAAAACAAATCAACTAAACAATGTTTCGAACACTAAACTGTGCTATAATATTTATCGATTGATCGTTGTACACTTGGCAAATGTACGTCACTTAGAAATATTGTTTGTAGGTAGGTGCTCCCGATCACGAAATCGTAAAATCTTATTCCAAATTCCAAAATAAATTAATTGGATATTATACAATTTGTCCGGAAATTGTCCATTACCGTTCAATACAGAAGCCTTAGACATTGTTTTTATCTGGCCTTAATAAGATCATCTAACTAAAGTTTGAAAAATTTTGGTTCGTACTCTCTTCTTAAGACTCTTGTTTTTAATCTTCAAGGCGGATGACAGATACATGTATAATTTTGAAATTTAAACCAATTAAATTAATTTCGTCCCTTATTCATATCTTGCATCTCACGTATTTTCGCAATAAAATAATCGATTTTGTTCCCAATAAGTCACAATAATTAGAAAAGATTATTTATTTAATAAATAACACGTACCTATATTAATTACAAACTTAAGTCAATTCGTACATGTTATTACATTTAATCAATATACATCTACCTATAAGAATTCTTATCAAAGATATATAAGAACCCTGCTTCGGAAAACCCCTTCAGAGATATGGACCAGATCAATATCCATAGTGACATCGTTCAGCATAGCGGTAGCTCTTCCAGCAGGCATAACCATCGGCAGGTTGGTTCTGTTTATTGGATTGTGAAACAATCTATGTTGACGCTGTCTTAGGTGAATATCAGAAACCTACAAACCAATGCCCCGCATAATTTCAATATTGATCACACCACGCAATAATCAATGAAAATACGTAATCAAATACACATTATTTATAGTCTCTAAGCCACTGTAGCTACGCATACCAAGGATAAGGATACAATGATAATGCCCTTACTCTCTCATGTAGATATTTTAGAAACTTATTTTGTACTTTCTTTACCATCAGAGAGTACTTAAACTCATAAGGCCCCCAAATAATCGAGCCACTCTCGAGTCTACTTCGCACGAAGGAGTTGCAAAGACTTCTCCAAAAATGTGATGTGAAAAATAATAATTACTTGTAATTTTTTACGAATCTAAAGATGGTCATAATGCATCTCAAACAGCAAATTCATGGTCTGAAGTAACAATTTCTAAGTAGGTAAGTTACAGTAGCCGGCAAACATCTTGAAATTTTTCGGCATAATGGGGGAAGTTTGCGCATGTACCATTCCACCAACGAGACCCAAATTTTGTCTTCTGCGCATTCCCCCCAACTCCAAAATTTTTCAAGAAGTTTGCCGGCAACCGTATATGCTTAAAGATTGAAGGAATAGTGTCGAGGACGTCCTATTCTAACGAGCTACTATTGAAAACGACGCATTGAAAGGTGCAATGGAAGAAAGCACATTAGCACTCACTAAACCGAGGATAACCCATCAAAACTTTCATCTTTTCTAGCATCTCCATAACTGTTTTCCTGCGGCCAAAAATTAGCGAGAGAGAAGCGTCAGTGAAATGCCTTTTCAGAATTCTTGGATTCTTATCCCTTTCAAAAATAAAATAGCTTATATTATTTATCATTGACAAAAATGCGTAGAATTAAATGGCCGGCACTTATAGAAATGGTCCATTCCACATCTTGCCGTGTGCTTTCATCCGGCTCGGAGCGGTCCTTACTCCTAACCCTGTTTGAGAACCTTACTGCGCAAGTATCCGAACTAAACATTTTCAAATAATGCATCTTGATAAGATCCCATCCTACACTGCCCTCCGAAATTTAATAAAAATAAAATAACACCATTAATTTAGATACCTGGATAAGTTCTTATCTAATTCGTAGATTTATTGTCTCTTTAAACAGTTTTTCCTCGAGTCTCCTTCGATACTTTCTCCGGTATCTGGAATATCAATTCGAAGTAAGACTTATTTACTATGTAATTGAAGCAATTGAATGCCATTTGTTGGGACCACATTTTCTTTTTGCAGAGTTGCATTAATCTCCACGTGATTTCACCTTAATTCATTGCTTAATGTGAGGATTATTGTTTCTCTATTCAAAGATTACACAATCTATGGTAACTCGGAGATTTTTATTGTGTAAACATCTTATCTCCCCCCTCCCCAAATGTTGATTTTTTCAGTAATGTACAAAGTCTGTTCAAACCTTTAATAGAGACGATTTATGTATGAGTAACAGGATGTTTACAAATAAATATTTTTTAATAAATGTATATTTTTAAAATAATAATTAGGTATCTATTTATGAGACAACATTTAAAACACACAAAACAAAATACTATCTTCCTGCCTTGATAATGAGTCGAAAAGCAACCCTAATATCAATAGTTAGATATGTAATATCACAGTTTGCATTTTTGTTACAATATTTCTGAATTATTTTTTACAAAAAGTAGAATTATCATTACGGAAGGGGCGTTCAGTGAGAACAATAAGCATGATTTTTATTTAAATATACAGGGTTGTTTGTAAAACATTAATAACCTCGCAGAACTATATTCCTGCCTTCACTATGGGTCGAAAATCTTCAAGCAACCATGACCTAATATCAATAGTAATGGGAATATAGGTACGACATCAAAATTTGGATTTTTTTATCAATATTTCTGACTTATTTTTTGTAAAACGTTGGACTATCATTACAGTAACTTATATCGAATATGAAAAATTTATTGCCTTTAATACAAGTCAAATAAAATAATAAAAACCTTGAAATTCCAATTGGAATTTCTGCAGGGTTTTTATCATTTTATTTAACTTGTATTGAAACGAATGAATTTTTCGTAATCGATATAATTTACTTTAATGAAAGTCCAACATTTCACAAAAAATAAGTCGGAAATACAGAAAAAATGCCATCTTTGTTGTCGTATATCTCCATAACTATTGATATTAGGTCATGGTTGCTTAAACATTTTCGACTCATAATCAAGACAGGAATATAGTCCTGCGAGGTTATTAATGTTTTACGATGTATATTTCAATAAAAATCATGCTTATTGTTCTGAACGCCCCTTCCGTAATGATAGTTCAACTTTTTGTAAAAAATAATTCAGAAATATTGTAACAAAAATGCAAACTGTGATATCACATAGCTCCATAACTATTGGTATTAGGGTTGCTAGAACACTTTTGACTCATTTTGTATTTCGTGACATATTGAAAGTTAAACTTGCTGGTTTATTAAATATAATAAACGAAATAAATCAAATTATATCTATTCACAAAATCCTTCCCATGTATTTAGAGAATTTTTTTAATAGTAGGTACTTTTTTTGTTGTCGTTATTTTACGTTTGTTTATTTTATAATTGACCAAAGGCACGGTTTACTTATACTAATGTCAATTGTCAATACGATTGTCTATCAATGGCTTTAAGTAAACGACAAAGAATGAATTATTTTAATAACAAATTCAATAATTACTTTACAAATAGTATAGGATTGTAGAGCATAAGATTTATTATATATAATATTATATATTGTACCATAGATTAGATTATATTATAGTTTAATATGTATTATAGTATTATAGATTGTATAATATTATGGGATACGTAAATGTTAATATGTAAGTTATTATGGATAGTATAATAGTAATAGATTATAGAATACTAGAATAAAGTGTAAAATACTAGTTAAAATACAGAAGTGTCATATAAATCAACTTAAGGAATTTAAAAAAAGACGCTGAAAATGAAGTAAACAATTAATCGAATGGTTGAAAATGAAGTTTAAGAAGAAGAAGAAGAATAAAGCAAAATACGAATGAAGTTGTAGAAGAGAGTACTGTTATCATTAATAAATAAAGTTTTTTTTATTTTATTTAATCATTAAAAAATATGCAAACCACCCTATACTTTTACGACATGAAGTGACGTCCTCTCGCCTTGACTTGACGTCCAGAGAAGCACTGGCAACTGTATTGGCCTATTTTGCCGAAGCTATTGGCGCATACAGCGAACTAACACAATCAAAGAGTGTATGTACATTGAATTCCCGGAAGGGCACTAACACATAAGTCGTCTATATTAAAGATTTGAACAGACTGTAGTGATCACCTGTTTTATTCGGTAGGTACCTATAAATGTCAAACATATTTTTGACACTTTTTAGATATTCACTTGTTCGAAAAAGCACACCACTAGCATGTTCGAAAATTAAAATATGTCCTTTCGCGTCCCGGTAGATAAATAAACTTTTTTGTGAACTCAGTACGATTGTATTAAAACATAATACATACCTAGTACCTATCTATACTACAATGCTAAGCAACTGTTCTAAAAAAAATTTGTTATCTCACTCCTTCCTTCCTTCCTAATTAAAACTTACATACTTACACACGCCCGATCTTTACACCAGCTCTTTTTTCAATATCATCATCATCATCAACCGTTGTCAATCCACTACCGGATGATGGCATCCTGTGAATCTGCCACTCCCACTCTATTTCGCCCACCCATCGAGATTTGGGGCTTGGGGGATTTTTTTTATCTTTCATTAATGTACTTTACAAAACGATTATCTGTGCATCTTGAAATATGGATTGCCCATTTCCATTTTTAACAGGGATAATAACTTCCTACACGTTGGCATGCACTCTAACCCACGTGTTCCTTTATTTGCGTCAATTACCTATAAAATTTAAAAAAATATATTTTTTAATATTTTTATGTTTTCGTACACATTTTTTAATCCGTCGAGATTACTAAAATATTCTGGGAAGCAATCGTGAAATCTAAGTGGTAAAGTGGCCATGGAACATTATTAAATTTCACCTGAAACTGCTCGCCCGGATCCGGTAGTAGTCGGTTGCGTCTCCGGTAGAGTTACCTTTGAAACCAAAGTACCTACTTATACGTATGTACATAAGTACCTTGCTTATTCCTTAGACGACCTAGGGATTAGCCTGTATTTTTTCTTCTATCTATCTTTTAGAATCTAATTGGTTTGTAATTCATGATTATATTATAGATGTCTCAAGGAGACGAAACTATATTTAAGTTTTCTTATATAAACGCAAAATCACTTTGTGGTAACATATTTATATGATTGTAATTAAAAAAATTAACTTTCTTTCAACGATTAATTTTATTTTTAAACACTCGACATGTTTCAAGAAAAGGTCCTTTCTTGAGGAGAATACCAATACATAGTATACCTAATATCCTCTTGAAGAAAGGATCTTTGGTCTTGAAACATGTTGAGTGTTTAAAAATAAAATTAGTGGTTGAAACAAAGTGAATTGTTTTAATTATAATCATATTTTTTAAGTTATTTTCTTTTGGCACATTGAGGGTAAAATTTGTACTGTAACGGAAGTTGCGCAACGCATTGTAGGAGCATGTAGCGGAAATGCGAGACCACGAAGTACGCGCGCATCCAGTAAACTGTCAAAAAAATTATTCAGTTGAATTAGTGTTCCAGTAATATAAATAATGCATTGTCGACCATATTGAATTGAGTATATCATAAGGATACTCAATTCAAAAGCTGACGAATGATTGGTTATTGAATTGAAATTGAAAATAAGAACTGTTTATTGAATGGCGATTTTAGGTGTGTATTAGGATTTCATGAGATTATTATTATTATTATTCATGTATTAGAATTTCATGTTATTGTCGATGTTTTTACAAAAAACGATGTAATTGTCAGACATTCTTTTTCAAAACAAAAAACACATTCATTCGTAAGACATTCAAAGCGGCTGTCAAAGTTGTATAGTTTCGAAAAATTTTAACGGAACCGGATAAAACATGAAAGTGGGTAGGTACTTGGACTTTTTTTAAATATGCACACGTTTTTTTGAAAAGGAACAACGTCTCAATAACGAAGCCATATTGAATTTTTGTCAGCTGTCAGATTCTATTTTTATGCGAGTTCACGAATATTTCGATTGTTTTTAAGAAAGTTTTTGCCCCAATTATTTTAAATATTCGAGTTTACATTTCTGTAAGTATAGATAAGTTTAACTAAGAAGTATAACTTCTACCGCGCATACGTGAATACACGCTCCTCCAATATTTTTTTAATATTAGAAAGTTTGGAAGGTATGGAAGTCTTTTTGGATGTTCATAGGGCTTACGACCAGTGATGCGACGAATACTACTTTCACGAATACGAATACGAATAATTCAACAAGGTAATAAATAATACACCACTGCTCTTTTTTTAGTAAGAGATTTAATAATTAAAATTTAATTTAACCGGCAATTTTTTGTTAAAAAAGTACATTTCTTTTATCAGTTTGTAGATTCCCAGCGGTCGAAAACAAATACGACTTTTTTCACGCTTACGAGAGGTTATATTATTAGATTTAAGTTGATATTATTTTATAAGAGTTACACAACGGAAATAAAATGGAACGAACAATACGTATTACAAAACAAAAAAAAAACTACATGGATTGAGCACCTAAACTTAAAAAAAAAAAACAAAAAAACTAGATGAAAGAACTCACGTTATGCTGTGAAACAAGAAACAAGTAACATTTGACAGCTTGAGTTCCATAGGAAAAAGGATTTGAGAACTCAAAAAATCCATTCATTCAATGTAAGGGGAATCCCCGATAATAGATAGAGGTGTGTTCGGATACACGGTGCACAGTGAAACCGTAATTTACATTGCGTTCATTTATAGTTTGTTTTTAATATTCGTACTGATATTCATGATGATATTCGGCGAATACGAATATTCGTGATTATATTTGTAATGATATTCGGCGAATACGAATATTCGTATTCCTATTCGTTTCATCACTACTTACGACCTATCGTACGACTGGCTTAAATGATCACTGAATGTAACATTCACCAATTCCACCTATGATAGACATAGATTCGTAATTCTATTACATAAAGGGGTTGCCTTTCTCGAAACGTTGTGGTTAATAGAACATTAAGTCCTCTTAAGATACGAATGGCCGTGCCCAATGAAATACATATATGTATTTTAAATAAGAGCAAATTCAAAATTGTACCGCGATTTTCAAATTTGGCGGGAGTGCGTAAAATAATTTCGTGTCTGTCTCTTGTCGCGTGCAGTAATGTTTACAGTAGTCACGTGCGGTCTTCTTTAAGTATGTGTGTTCACCAGCGTAGCTATATTTTGTTAAATTACTGTGCAATTAATTTCTTCATTTCCTTCCTACATAACGCCGGAGGTTAATCGCAAGAACAGTGGGGACTATCACAGTAAATGCTGCATGCTTAGACTAATTTTATTCGACTTTTGAACAAATTCATATAAAGGCATTCTTATATTAATTCTTATATCAATTTAATTCGTCTTTCAAAGGTTTCTTGTTTATACATCACATCTGAGTGATGTATTCGGCAGTTATTGTATAACATTGTAATGCCGCCAATATTGATGTTCTAAGTTTGACTGGTTTGAAATTAATGATTTCAATCAGAAAGCTCTAAAACGTAAACAAACGTTAAATCATTCACAACTATGAATACTTGATTGAATTCATTAATTTCAAACCTGTCAAACTAAAAAGTCAAAATTGGCGGCATTACAATGTTATGCATAGGCAAAAAAATAGAGGCATTACAATGTTAAAATATAACTGTTAAAATACAGAAATACAATATAGCTTATTTCAGAATACTGCCGATAATGTTGGTTTGTTAATACTTTTCCAATGGCGCTATGGTCCAAATCAAGCCTTGGCCTCGAAATTTGTGTGCCAAGACAATGTCAAGAAAAAATATTTGAATTTGTTCGAAAAATATTCTGAATTTTAAATATGTAGGTACCTACCTAATTAAAATGCGCTTTGATGAAAAACATGTAGGTACTGCGGATAATATTTTTTACTGAGAAAATAAGCATTTCAACATCGAAACATCGCGACTGACCATCTGTCAGTCGATGGATGTATGCGTTAAAGTAAAATTTGTTATTCTCCTTGAAAAGTGTATCTCGGAACAATAATGTCACATGTCCACCTAATTACGTACAAAGAAGAAAGAAAGCCTTACAGACACACTTTTGGTCATTGTATTTTGATATGAATTAATAATATAACTGTATAATAAATAATAATCTCGGATCATTTATATACAACAATTTTCGCAAAAACTCACTGTTTAGTACTACACTATTATTTAATATTGAAAATCGTTCGCGAAATTTCGGATATGATACTTTAAAAGTGCGTTTCGACCTATTTTAAGTAATTTTTCTGATACTTCTATGCCATCCGTTCAACGGACGTTGGCTATAAGTACTCTATTTACTGCGGCCCAAAATAGTTCTACAGCAGATTGGCCAAACCACTGTCTTAGTTTTTTCAGACACGGTGGTCTCCTTCTTCCAGGGCCCCGATTTCCGGCAATTTTTCCCTGCATCATGAGGCGCAAGAACTCTTACTTCTCTGGATATCTCATCACATGTCCAAGATATTAAGGCTTTCAGATTTTTAGGGGAAAGTAGTACGAGTTGATCCCTTGGGGTAAGATGATCCTTAGCGATTGTGCTGAAACCACTAACGCCTTGTAGTTGATGTTAAAACATAGCTCCGGACATTCCCCCACCTCAGACGTAATGGCGGCGTGAGCGATACATCGGTTCATCGAAAAATTGTGTACGGCTGATCCAAGATAGGCATGGCTTTGAGCTTATGTTACTTTTATTCAAACAATGTTAAATGTAAATACTGTTGTGTTTGAGGCTTTCTATTGTGCTTAATTTTGGTATTTGGGCCACGTGAACATTGCTGCGTTATGGGTTATGTTAGCAAACATTGAATGAAAAAGTGGGACTTGGGTCAAGATGATTCCTTTCTATAATAATAATAATAATTGGATAACTTATACAGGGTTATTTGTAAAACATTAATAACCTCGCAGGACTATATTCCTGCCTTGATCGAAAATGTTCAAGCTATTATGACCTAATATCGATAGTTATGGAGATACGCGACATCAAAGTTTGCATTTTTTTCAATATTTCTGACTTATTTTTTGTAAAACGTTGGACTATCAATACAGTAACTCATATCGATTACGAAAAATTCATTCATATCAATACAAGTTAAATAAAATGATAAAAACCCTGGAAAAATTCCAGTTGGAATGTTTTCCAATTCGAAATCGAAGGTTTTTATTTTTTTATTTGACTTGTATTAAAGGGAATGAATTTTTCATATTCGATATAAGTTATTGTAATGATAGTCCAACGTTTTACGAAAAATAAGTCAGAAATATTTAAAAAAAAATGCAAACTTTGATGTCGCATACCTCCTAAACTATTGATAATAGCTTGAACATTTTCGACTCACAATCAAGGCAGGAATATAGTTCTGCAAGGTTATTAATGTTTACAAATAACCCTGTATAGCGCCGTTTTTGCGAATACTCATCCCCGGGGATCATCTCGTACACATGGACGAAAACAAGTAGCACGGGTTACATCGGCTGAACGAGGAGTCACTACCGGCTGTTATTTGCATGTCTGCTTCTGGAACTTTCGTTCCACTTTTCGAAGGATCCGTAAAAAGATTGAGCTCATGGAGGGGACACCCCTAGGGTCTGCTTGGGAGTGTAATGCATCAGGGTGGATGAAACTGGAAGTTTTTACCCAGTGGTTTCAACATTTTCTACGCCACGATCCGAAGAGGATCCAGTAATTCTGATTTTAGACGGTCACCTATCTCACGCGAAAAATTTAGACGTCATTTTGAAAGTACGGGCGAATCACGTTACAATTGTTTACAAGTGAGACATCGCTTGATGATAATATTAAAATTTTTGCCATTACACCTGCTACATTGAAACCTTTGCCACAAATTGTGGGCAAAAGAAGCACGTTGAAAGGGAAAACCACTCGTACGACTGTTTAACTAGTACACCGTATAAGAATTATTTAGTGGAAGAAAAGCAAAAAAACGGAAAAAGAGAATAGAAAAATTCAGAAAAAAACTGCACCTAAAAACACAGAAAGGCAAAGGAGTAGGTAAAGGGAAATCAAATAAAAGAAAGAAAACTTCATATAACACTCTTCTTACGTATTCACGACCACTCAGAATCTTCTGGTTTGGGTCTTCTGGGGTATTATGCCGTGTTATTCCGACCTTTCTGGCCGACATTACGGATCCCATTGCAGGGTCCATCATCGGGGCTGATGTGTATCATCAGCCCATCACATCACATCACATCAGCCCTGATAATGTGAAGTGATGGGCTGATGATACACATGATGGACCCTGCAATGGGATCCGAAACGTCAGCCAGAAAAGTCGGAATATCACGGCATAATACCCCAGAAGGCCCAAACCAGAAGATTCATATGTCACATCTGAGCCTGAAGAAGATGATACTGAGTGTCTGTACTGCACAGATAAGTTTTCAAGCGATACCAAGGGTGAATAAAATGTTGTGTATGAATCATGTGCTGGGATAGAGGGTGATGACGCTGGCGAACTTATTTGTGATATATGCAACACAGCGCCTGCCAAAAGGCGTTTAAATTTATAAGGAGGGAGAATAAGTTATTTTCGTAATTCATTCATAAATGTTTTTTTTTGCTACTTTTGAACGATTTGTTCGCTTAATTAGGTATATAATATTTAGATTTATCTCATTATGATTAATGTAACTGGTACAAATTAATAACTAACTTAGAAGACTCTTTTATTTTCGTTTTTAATTTTTGTGACTTTTCAAGTCATCTGACTGTTTATTTTGTTAATTTTATTACCTTACCTACTTAACTAAAAACTTAACATGAGTAAGATGTATGGCTATTTTAAATAAATAATTTTAATGAAACCTAAATTAATTTCTGGTTTTGAGTATTTGAAAAGTTGTTTAGATAAATATACTAGTAGTAATCGCCTTTATTTTTGGTTTGCCTTGAAAAATATGTATTTTACAGCGATTCCCGCTTAAGGGGATCATCTCGTACTACCTTCCCCTATTGTGTTAATTACTTATTTTTCTTTATTCACTCGAACCACAACATCTTCATTCGTAACTCCATCCATCCAGCTTATTCGAGCATTCATTCTTCTGTAGACCAGTAGACTGTAGAAGCGTCCTTGCTTCTATTCCATAAAACAGTATTGAGAACACGTAGCATCCGACTATTCGCAATCGTTTCTGATACTCTGTTTCGCATTACACCAACACCATCACGGGGTAGTTTTGACGCTTTTGGGTCTGCCACAGCAGAGTCCTGTAAGTTCGTTTATTTATATTGTTGTTAATTTTCGAAACCTTCCGCGAAGTTCACGGTCAGGGGTCAGGTGGATTTCGAAAATGTACCGTAATTAGCTAAAACATTTTTACCTGCCCGAGTTCACTGCTTGTTAAATATTATTGAGCCTCAGAAATGTCCCCCACAAGTTCTCGCGAACAGGTTGTTAAAATTGGAAACCTTTCGCCGAACCAAGTATCGACATACCGGATACGTTTCGTAATATTGAGAATTCCTGTTTATTTTGACACGTTCAACACCAAATAATTTAAATAGTCAAAAAATTACGAGACCATTGATTCTGAAAATATGCGGCCCACTGGAACCGCTCCTTTTCAGGGCACCCAAAATTAGATAAAAATATACATTACATGATCGGGATAAAACTAGTTTAGCGAAACATTATTTGTTTAGGGACAAAACTGTTGAACCCTCAGTATTCGCTGATATTCGTCCTTTTTCTCCATCGAAATTTTTGTTTGGTATCTCCCGAAAAGTCGATAAAAAGTCTCCCACTTGCCACTTCTTTAAAAAACGAGTGCTGGTGTATCGTCTGAGCCATCGGGACACCAATCACCAGAATTGACATAGTCTGATGTAATAATGGAAAGTGACCTCCCTTCCAAAGAATAGCCTAACCCCTATAAAATAAAAACTCTAAGCCTAACTAACTAACCATCACGCCGTTTCTCCGCAGGGGTAGGCAGAGAGGATTGAACGCCACACTATTCGAGCCTAACTTCTATAAAATAAAAAAATAATGATTATTAAGTAATTATTTTTCATCCAAAAAGTAAATTTCTAATTAAAATGTTATTTACATATTTGTTTAGTATATTTACGACATTGCTATGAGTAAATCTATTAATAAAGCATTGATCAGTGGTTAATACGTGATTACAATTTTTTTGTGATGTTTGATTGTTTAAGAGATTTAATATTTAAACTTCGAACCGCTAGAAAACGAACCATATAGACACGAATTGAATTCACATTATACATATTGATACGTAACTTACCAAAATTAACTGTACAATTAATTTTGCAATAAATAACGACTCACTGCGTTTGACAAATTCGTCTACTCCTTCATCTTCATCTTACTACAGATGGAAGAGGTCGTGGAATTTCGATTAATTGCAGCACGGAATATATTTCCCTAACATTTCTTCGTGGGGAGTCGGTTCTGCATCGAATTTACAACCAGGTCGGTCCATCGTGTTGGTGGCCTTCACGAATTCTTCAACCCCCTAGCGGTATGGCACAATATAACTTGCATTGAGCTTAGGTACACTAATATATGCATAACATGGATAATTTCTGTTCCATTGGGGTATTGAAAAGACGTATATGTTTGTTTTTTTGCTTTTTATAGACGTCCATATAAAAATTTTGTCGTCCGATTAGTTTGAAAGTTCAGTTAAAAGTTGTTGAGTTGAGTTAAAAGAAGTATTTAAGTTATTTGCCCTTTACCTCCAAACTCTCAAAATGTGATATCTCAAAACCATGTTTTTACACTTGATGACTTGGTATATCCGATGAACGGTGATGATACTCGTATTGACATAGACAAACGAATCTCCTTTCTTCAACAACTTCGTAGGTACTAAAGAATGGCTGTCTACAGCGCGCAAGAAGATAATTCCTTCGTACAATTGATGGGAACGGGAAAAGGACGGAAGGCAAGAAGACGTTCTCCAAATCAATAGACCAAGACAGTCCAAAACATTACCGGAGCCTCGCTATACGCCCAAAGTCCTAAACAAAGCCCAGGATCGCCAAGAATGGAGGCGAGAAGTTCGCGCTGTCGGAGCTCTCTACAGGTCAACGGATGCTTAAACTTGAGCACATCGACTGAGAGAAAGATATCGTTTTATCTAAAGTTAATAAAATTTATTTTTCAATGCTAGAAAAGTGAAGTGATCTACCCCAGTACTTCAACACAACGAAAACATATTCATAAAATGATTTAAGTACGTAATGCATGGTTCCAGCGATGACGCGACAAATGTGCGCTTCCTTCCACGGCCAATGGCCAACCAAGCCAACTACTGGCGACAGATTGATCATACGGAAAAGCATACAACACTAAGGCTTTTATATGGTAGTATAAGTAATGATAAATATGGTCATCTTTACACAAATTGTTTCTTGGTCTCCTCTTTATACAAATCGTTTGTTCCACGAATAAATCACGTATTTAATCTGCACACATCAATGCCATCATAAATACCTTCAATTTTTAAATAAAATTTTAATTTAATACTAAATTTTGAAGACTTCGTGATGGGTTATGGATCACACATATACGAGTACCTATACCTACTCGGATTTCTTGGAAATGGTTTTGTTTTCTTTCCGTGCTTTAGGTAATGCCTACTTGCAGACAATATAGAAATAAATAAAAATTCCGGATGTCGGTCAGTCGCGAGCTTGGCTTGTCGGGAAGTTGGCCGTAAAGAAGTTATCATACATCCCATCCCCTTCAAAATATACTACGTAGATTTATGGAACATTACGTTTTTTTTAATTTTCAATTTTTTTGGACCTGATGCGGTGCGGTGGCCAGGGGGCTCAACTGCTCGCTTTAATTTCGCTTTGATTTGCGTTGATATCACCCACCTGCGGCGATTATGTAAACTAGTACATAGCAAACGCAGGTAGGTACTTTTATTCATTTTTTTTACGTAAGGTGTACTATTATAACATTTTAAATTACGATTAAATAAAAATACTTTTCCAGATATGCATGTCTCGATGTATCGAATTAAAATGTATGCTGGCGCAATTACACGGACAATAGGAATTATACATTTTTTGATAAAGAGTACTTATAACGATAAAGTTCCTTATGGAACACGGCGATCGCCAAAGCGCACTAGGTACCTACTTCCACAATTTGAGGGCACTCGAGAAATGTGTCATTCTGAAATGGTTGTTCCGAACTCATCGGCCGGCCATTTTATTTTATACACTAGCGACTGATCGTCATCAACTTCTAACCCAGAATCAGGGGGCGGTATAATTATTTATTAAAATAATAAATATAGCGGTTTAACGGGGTAAGGATGGAACGTCCTGCGGCTGACCAATAAGATGAGTGATCAATATTATCAACAATATAATATTATTTATTAGAGGAAGTAGTTTGGTCACGCCGCTCGAGGCGTTCGAGTATAAAGTAAGCGGTCGTGACAATCATCTGTCAGCGGTCGCGTCTGGAGCCTCGCGACACAAAGGAAAGCAGTTGCGAGTCCCGAACGGCGTCGAGCCGCGCGGTGGTCGGCCGCGACAGCTGCTCCGGGCAGCGGGTAGGGAGCGCACCTCTACCTCCACATGCACGCGCGCACACACACACGCGGCCGTGGCCGGGCGGACCCTAGCAACGGCCTCTTCCTCCGCTGTAGCTGTAGAGCTGTAGACCCGATATTGATTGCTTGCGGACCGCGAGGGGTCGCTGCCCCCCGCGCCCGCCGCCCGCCGCCCCCCGCCGCTGCGTGCGGCTCTCCCTGCATGGCCTGCAGTTTTGGCAACGCAAGAGATCGCTGCGGAGAAGAACGAGCCGGTATCGATTCGTGCGATGGGATTATACGGCACTTCCCGCTGGCGGCTGACGGCCGGGACGAGGGGCCGCTCTCGGTGCTGGAATTCCTTTATTCCGATTCTGGAAAAAGGTGCGGCCATTATCCTCGGGCGCAGTCGACACAAGTTCTTCGTAAAGTAGGCGATGCGCGCGGTATGTCCTTCTGGCTCAAATTACAAAATTATCTCAATTTACCGGAAATGCCGTATATCTTCTTACAATGTTGAATACTTAATGCAATTTTTCGGACTGGATCGACAGACCACGTTAAAATTTAATCATTTGTAAAATAGCAGCTACTTCTGGCTTCGTAATAACTGACGCAGTATTTAGTATACCTAATCGTGAAAAATAACAATTTCCAAATAATTAATGCACTTTTCCGCCAGAATTCACTTTCCAGTAGGTACCTACCTACGAACTTTCCTCCCGACTCGCTCAAATTTGTTATAAAATTTCAATGTTCTTCCTGAAATTGTCATTTCCCGAATCAATTCAACGTTGCTGTTTAGGTAGGTTCAAAAGAAAACTTTGTAATCTGGTCTATTATACAGGTGTCCCGTACCTCGACGTCAAGCCGAAATCGGGTGATAGGCCAAGTCAGAAAAATATTTTAAAAATCTAAGTCATGTGTAAAAAAAAATATAAGCATTTTAAAAAGTCTACACCCTGTGACGGTGTTTTCACTCCTGTTGCTACAAGTCTTTTTTTTCTTCATTTTTTTTATTATTATGTAATCCTGAATAATGCTTCTGTAAACTTTTGTCCAAAATTCAAAGCCAACTGCTCCAGCTTGGGAGAAAATGTCACTTTTTGACCAAACCAAGTATTCAAAATCAATACTTTGCCCAGTTGTAACAGACTGTTTTTTTATTTTTTTAAATATTTTTCTGATAACTATTATGACTATATTATAACTATCATCCGATTTCGGCTTGACGTCGAGATACGGGACACCCTGTATATACACATTATATTGACTATGATTCGGTACAATGTAAAAAAAACTACATTTCATGACATAAGACGTGACATTTCTTATCTATTTCTTTTCTCATCTCTTTCGTGGTTTACTTGAACTTTGAGTTTGCGCCAAAGTTTCGAGTTTTTATTATTTTTGTTTTAAGAACCAAGTTTAAAACGTTTCATTCCAATGGCAAACGTAAATAATGTTACTACCTAGTGGTTATTTTACCACACTAGGGTTCATCATTTGCACTAAAATTCTCGGCAATATTTTATACGTCTTTGTCGTTTATTCACCTTACTTTTAACAACCATTTAAAATTCAGCTCATTTTATCATCAAGTCTGCTTTTCAATCAATTTAAAAAAAAAAATCCGATTAAATTGTCATTATTATTTTTTTCTTGATAAGCAACATATTTCAATGTGATGAAATGATCGAGAAAAAATCTTTATCGCAGTAATGATGCGATAATAAGTTATATAACTATTGAACTATTTATTACGAATGCGTGTTGCAGGGTGTTCATTGCAGACCCCCACTCCAAGAGATAAAACTACACACCCCAATAAATAAGTAGGTACTATTTACCATTTCGCAAATTCTTTATGGTGGATACATTTATAGAAATTGAAGATATTCATAAAAAGGAAAATAATTATACACAAATATGGTTTGTTGTTTTTTATGTCATTATTAATTAACTTAATTATTAATTGTTTTAAAGCTAAATATGTAAGTATAGCTAAAGGTTAAGCGACAGCAAAATCAAAGGGAGCTGAACATCAGAATGTCCGATTCGTTAGACTCTAAATGAATTAATATTATAATTTTGATTCCATCCTTAAAAAAAAAACATTAAAGAAAAGTAACAACTCTTTATTTTACAAAATAAATAAGCTATGACGTTGTGTTATAATATTGAATCCATGCGTAAATAATATTAAAAGATCGGTCGGGAGTTTACAACATTTTTATGAAATAATAAAAAAGTTACGCTTAAGTAAAAAGAGCCGAAACGGAAAAGAACTTGGTGCGCGATTTTGACGCCCTTCCTGATCTGGCGCCCGGGGCGGCTGGCCGCTCGAGCCGTGGCTGAGAGTTTCACGAGCCGCGGCCCGCGGTCCGGGCAGATGTGGCGGGTAGGTCGGTACAGCCGTCCTTCCCTGACGCTAGTCGCAGGTAGAGAGAGTCGCGATCTCGGGCGCGATCTTACATAATGTACCTAAGTACCTACGTATTCGGCGGTATGCGGCTTCGTCGAATTTTCGAAAACAAGACACCGAATCCTTAACTTTTGAAATTCGCCAAAACAGCGACGCTTGTGTATCAAATTCTTAAATATTTGTATTTTTTCGCATCACGCATATATTTTACGATAAAAATTTCACACAATAATTATTTCGTCAGTTAGCCGCCTGCAACTGACATAAATTCTCTTTTTAATATTAACCCTCAAAGGGGGCCAAAAGCTTTTAAAAAAATTTACACTGAAATTTTTCTCTTTTAAAAATACCCCATTAGCTCAGCAATATAGTGGCTAGTATTTTTTTTGCTAAGCTACAACAGGCCGTACGGCCCAATTACCGTAGCGAAACATGGCACATGAACACTCCAGGCTCGAGTTAGGGCCAATAACATCAACTTGGTTTTAGTAATCTTTAGTAAAAAGCATACATATAGATTAGGTAGGTACCTACTTTAAATTTTAAATCTAGTTATTTACAAGCGGCCCATAGTCATGTAGATGTGTTGTGATCTCACCGAGAATCGAACCCAGAACCAATAATATAACACAAGATATAAGTAGATAATAAGTAGGTAAATAATGCAATGAGTCCTTGGACCACTTAAATGTTATGGTAATTTTTTACAGAAAATTTTATTTTTTGTTTTAATTTCTACCGTAACAACAATGATTTATTCGCGAATTTCTTTAAAATAAAAGAAATTTACTTGTCAGAAGATAAACAGAAGATATTTTTCGGACACCAGCATTCGTGTTATAACGAATCTTCTGTAATCCTATAGGTAAAATAAATAATAAACAATAGGTTAAAAGAAATAACTAAAAGAAAGACTAAGCTATAATTTTTTTTGAAAGGTTACCATATTTAAACCAAAGAAAGAAATTACTTTGCATTTTAACCTTTTTGTGAGTAATATAGGTCATTAATTGTTTTTCACTTTGACCGCAGTTTGTTTTAATCTCATTCTCTAGAGGTGTTATATTAAATAGTACAAATTAGCTCTGTTGATAATAGGGATCAGCACTAGGTACTTCTGTCATTATAATGCAAAATGGAGTTATTGGATTATATCATTGGAGTTAGTTAAATGCTGGAATATACCTAACTCTATTATGCATTTTCTAGTAGTTGTAGGCATAATGCTGGAATAGGTGCTAGATGAATATAAATAAACTGAATATATAATGAATAATATTGAAACCTTCTTTTTTGATAATTATTGACAGTGGACAGATTTGATTTTCTGACTTGACATAATTATATTTTCTGTGCCATTTTTATTCACGGGTATGACAAGGTAGGGTTATTGAAAAGTATCTTCATTGATTGATCTTTTAGATAACCAAATTAATTAATCAATTAGAAAGACGAAAAAAAAAAAAATCTAATTCACGAAAATATATTAGGTTACTACTGGGATTCGAACCCAGGTCACCTCCTTTCCGGGGCCGGTGCTCTGACCACTAAGCTATAGCAACCCTCTATGTTTCCGTGAATATATCGACCTTATATGCAGTTCTCATTTTTTTATTTATTTATTTATTTTATTTTATTTATTATTTTATTTTTTATTTTTTTATTAATTCATTAAAAAATTTTTTTTAAAAATGAGAACTACATATATGGTCGATATATTCATGGAAACATAGAGGGTTGCTATAGCTTAGTGGTCAGAGCACCGGCCCCGGAAAGGAGGTGACCTGGGTTCGAATCCCAGTAGTAACCTAATATATTTTTTCGTGAATTAGATTTTTCTGTATGTCTTTCTAATTGATTAATTAATTTGGTTATTAAATATTTTACAGAACTTTGTTCTGATCTTTTAGATGTTCACCCACTATGGGTACCTACATTTTTTGGGATAGTATCACTCCCAATGCCTTTATTGGGATCAAGTTGCAATATACATTTTATTAAATGTAAAATTATCAACCGCAGAGTCAATACTTGCCTGATTAAGTGAATCATTTTGAATGGTGTGAGGTTAATGTGAAGAATCAACTATAAGTAGGTAACTGATTTGAAATTATGAAATTCAAAAATAGCTGCCGTCGCATTATGCGTAAGTGCACTGTTTTGCACATTTTCATTGCTGATGAATTCAAATTTATTTAAATTGAATAAATTTATATTTGATAGTGATCGAAGACAGTGTCTAGGCATAGTTTCTATTGAATTTTTTATACGGGAACATAGCTAAAAATGTTGTTTTTTATAAAAAAAATTCATTGGTTAGTCTTGAGAGGTCCTTTTCCAGACAACAGAATAAAAAAATGTGATATCTGATAATCCTAAAAACACACAAATGATTACAATGTTTAATTTAACTTAAAATATTTTTTTTATTTATGGCCTTTGTTGCATTTTGCATAAATGGGATTAACTTTTAAAAGCTAACGTAAATGCTAGGTACACTTCCTATTTCACTAATTTCGATTTTTTTTTTCAGTTTTAAAAAATGGCTTCCCCTTCGATGGTTCAGCGATCGGGGGATACACTAATAGTGAGAAGTGTAGTGAGCGGTGACAGACTATTTATGGACATGAGTCAAGAACACCTGGAAGCTGGAGGTCAGCAGACATCGGATGGTGGACATCAAGTGCCTGCCTACCCTCCCGTCTCATTGCCAACGATCCCTCTGCCTGTATTCCCACAGGCAGAAGAAACATCTACACCCCCGGAAAATGGTGAACTTCCTCAGTGCAAAATTAAAAGAAACTATAACTGTGTTCATTGTAATTATTTTACACAAAACCCTAGACATTTCCTTAGTCACATTCGTGATGTTCATGATGAAAAAGTGAAAATTAATGACTGTCCAAATTGTTTATATGCCTCTAGACATTTTCAAAAACTTATAAGGCATATGAAGATGGTCCATGGCAGTGCCAAAGGAGTAGATATTCCAAATGGCAACAAACGTAAGGCTAGAGAATCTACTCCAGAACTCGATACTATGGAAGAATTGGATATCGATGATGGTGTAGAAAAGATGGAAATTCCTGAACCTAAACCTGTCCGAGGAAACTTAAAATGTTCATTGTGCCCTTTTACCACCACCAACTCAGGTCAGTTAACAAAACATGAGCGTAAAGAACATATAAAAACTAAGTTTTTTCCGTGCTCCAAGTGTAATTATGTGACGCACATCAAGGCACGATTCACAAAACATGTTAAGTATCATTCTATGCCCATGATAAAGTGTGAAGTGTGTGATTTCCGCACTCCGTACAAGTGGAATCTAGACAGGCATATGAAGAACCACGGTGGGACTGGTGCTTTCTGTTGCTCTGTCTGTAACTTCACAGCAGATATCAAGCAAAGCTTAACAGTTCATGAGATGAATCACCATATACCTCCTGCGGGCCAAGGAGCAGGTGGAGCGGGAACCACCCGTCGTCGAAATAAAGTGGGTGGAAGCGATGCCCTGGCAGCCCAGGCCTCTCTAGCTGGCGGACGGCTGCCTGAACATGATACCAGTACTGGGGATTCTATACAGGTAACAAAATTAAATTTTCCTTTTCTTACAATATTTATGTTTAACAAATATAAAATAATAAATAGATCACACTGTTAAACCAACGTTACCAAACCAGTCTGATGGTTGGGATTAAACAGAACACTTTTTTTATATGAATCATAACTCTAATTGAGTTTAAGAATCTCTCTTGCTAGCTGGGCGGAGTGCCTTGTTGATACAAGTGAAATAGGACCGTAGAAGTCGCTTTTACACATACCGCGATTTATGTACATCAAAATTAATTATTTTTCAAAAAGTATTATATAATTAATAGCTCGAAGATTATTTGAAAATTAAATGTGTTCCAGTTATCCATAACAATTATTATAGACATACCACTGTAACCTGGCGTGCGAAGGAGGGCGTCACTGTTGCGAAACAGAAGTTGCCAGGGTGTAAATTTATTACACAATACATAATGTACCGAATGTCCGGTGACCAGTGTCAGAGCCTTCAATAGAAATTTGGTCGGGTAACAGCGCTCTCCGCAGCGGCCACTCTATCTGTCAAACTGTCAAACGGTAATATCGGTCCATTATTTGCTTTTTCAGCTTCGCAAAACTTTAATACTTCATTGGCAATTGTTCTTGCACTATCCCAGACTGTTTTGGATGTTTTGGACATAATAATTCAGTGTATATTGGTAATCAAGATGACACAGCTCGCACTCAAAGACGAGAATGAACTGAATGACAGGGCGAGGGGTTTCCGCCGGCTGCGGGCGGGGCGGGTTTTAGTTCCAAACTCGCTGCACGCCAATTTATGTTGGGCAGGCAATATTAATAATAACAGTATCATCAATCATTTTACCTTTGTTTTGAGTAATAATTTATATCTTCCTTTTAGTCATCGTCAGTCCTTTCTCCTTAATTTTATCATTAAGTTTTCGGTGAATTTAAATATTAATCCAATTATCGTAGCTGGTTGCATGTATGTTGTTTAAGATTTTTTTACAAAACTTTTCTTTTTAACCTTAATGAGTATCTATATTATAATTGCTCCAAAAACGCAGTATGCAGTAGGGATGGGTCGTCGATGTATTTACCGTCGACGAAACGAGACCCTCCACAACCGTCCATCGATGAGACGATCAACTAGTTGAATTCGTCAACTTCGTTACGTGGACATTTATCTAAACATCGGGACGATAGTCAACGATTCGACGCGACGCTGCTCGACGGCTCAACCATTGGTTATTTTTATTACGTTAATTTTTAAAATTTAAAGAAGTTCAAAGGAATATAGTTTCGGAGAAAGTCAAACCGCTACTTGTGCTTATATGTAAAAAGAAATATTTTATAATTTATTTGTTTACGCACATTAAAGGCTTGTACATATTGTTTTATGTACTTCTTTCTATATATAATAAAGAAAAAAGTAGGTATACCTACACAACAATATCAGGTGTAAGCAGTAAAATATAAATATAAACTACATATATAAGCAGTGAAAGTATCTGGTATAAGCATTAAAATATGAGTATAAAAATTAAAAATATAAAGTACAAAGCAGTAATGTGTGTATAAAAAAATATATTAGGTACACACCATTACATGTGTACAGGGTTATTTGGAAAACATTAATAACCTGGCAGGACTATATTCCTGCCTTGATATATGAGTATTATTTTTTGTAAAACTTTGGACTATCACTACACTAACTCAAATCGATTACGAAAAATTCATTCGTTTCAATACAAGTTAAATAAAATGATAAAAACCTTTACATTTATTTATTATCTATAAATTTATAAATAAATACATAATTTAAAAATACTTTACATTTGAGATGTTATCTAGAAATTTATTGAAGAAAACATCTTTCAAAGTCAGGCTTTCACTTTGTGGTGACATTATTAATAAATAAATATATCTGTATTATTTGTCAACTTTAGTTTAAGGCTCAATCTGAGAAAAGGAACATTGTTCCCGAAACATGTAAAAAACCAATAAAAAGTGGTGTAAACAAAATTATAATAGATTTATTTTTTTATCTATAAAGTTGAAAATAGGGAATTTTTAATAAAAATTAATTAAACCTAAATTCAAGATTATATTACATATACAATAATTAATGTTGGACTCCTGAATAAGGACCATAGTTAGGTATAGAAAATTTTATTCCCTACATGTTTGTTTATCATTTATATGCTTAAGTTGAAAAGTAACGAAATAACACAATAATTACATTTTACCATCCCTTTTCAGGTAGATATAAGAAGTCGAGATCGATCAAATAAAATATTGATTTTAGAAAAATATCTAGCCGGCCTGTTAATTAATAATAGTTCAATAAAAAATAAAATAATTAAACAGAATTGTTTTATTTTATACAGCGTAAAATTGGGAATTCACCGAAACGTCGCACGTGCACATCGCAAAAATCAAGTAAAAAATAATAGATAATAGCTTATTAAGCCTATCTCTCCCTACGCATGCACTCAAATTTCAAATCTCTGTCACAGTTCGTGTACACAGATCTGCACTCTATAATCCTGTACTTTAGAGTTGAAATGAAATTACCCGTCGAGCCGTCTATGGCATCTACAAGTCGACAGCGAGAGATGAGAGAGAAATAAACGGAGACGTTTTGTCTTGCTCTCACTCATTGCTTTGCATTACGTTGAATCTTGAATCTTCCACCGTCCACGGCGTCCGCCGTCCACCGTCTACGAATTCAACTAGTCCATGCGATAAACGTAAACCGTCGACGTGTCGATGCAACGTCAACGGTTGATTTCAACTAGTCCGTCCATTCAACACCCATCCCTAGTATGCAGTATGAAAGTTGCCATTGCCAAATAAGAAAAAATAACCAAATCGTATAAAAAAATCGAGTTGTACATATTATATAATCTGCAGAAACATTATATTATTTAACATTCGAGTCACTTCAAGAAGAAAGAAATCAATATTTTTATTTTTTGCAGGCAAGTATATTTTTGAAATTTAATTTCTAGGTTAGGATCGGTTAAGATGTGTGGTTGGAAACATGTCAAACTCGAACACATACAGAGTGATGTATCTATTATGTGTATGATGTATTATAATGGCTCCAAAAATTATTCATGCAGGGTCCAATATTTTCATTGCCAGTTTCATAAAACAACAAAATTGTATGAAAAGCAGTAGGCAATGACCGATAGCCAATCGTAGACACTAAAGGTCGCGCAGCGGCCACGCGGCGGCCAATACATCCGATAGCTAATTGCAGATACCAATGGCCACATAGTGTAAACTCTTATGTCTGCGCAGTGGCAAATTGCTTATTAAGTGCCAAATTATTACCACAGGGTGGTATACAAGTGTTTAATAATTAAGTTAAATAACAATCAATAATCAAAATACTGAAATATTTTATTCTTACACTCAAATCTGTAAATAAATAATACACCTGTTAAAATTATCACTAGAAATAATAAAAAATAATAAATGTTGATTACATTTTCCCCAGCCGCCGTTATCGCCCATATGGAATTTATATGAAACATGAATAATAATGATGATGATGTGTATATCTTTTTCAGAGTGAATTCACAGACATTGCAATGATGACTGACAACAGCGATGATAGACATAGTTCCAGCAGTAAAGCTGAAGCGCCTGAAAATTCTATGAGTTATGGAATAGATACTAATGAATCTGCACAAAACACTGATGAGTACATTAATTATGATATGTTTTGTAAAGATGAAGTATCACCAAAAGTTAGTGTGAATGAAGACCAAAATTCAAAAACACAATCTAAAAAAATACCTCGACCCATTCCCAATCTCATTCCGCTGCATTTGCAAACAAGCAATCAACCTCAAAAAGTCTCACATTTGGCAAATGGACCATTAAATTTAACCACAATTCAAAAAAATAATGCTAGTCCTGAGAAGTCCTCAGAAGACCCTAAGATCAATACATTAAATAATTATACATCAACATCGGTCAACATGACAGAAACTTTGTACAATGACGATAGCAATGATCAAGCTAATTGTGATAATTTATCTACGAGAGGTAGTGATGAGTCTTCGCAACAATCCATACAAGTTTCAACACAAACTATTTTCAAGAAGAAAAATGCTTCATTTTTTGATAAATTGAAAGAAAAATTATTAACAACTTCTGCTGAAAGCGGAGATTTATCCTGCAAAGATTGTGGCCACTTATCAAAATGCCTTTCGGAACACTCCGTTCATGAAAAGTTTTGTAGCAGCTCTGAAGCAAAATCCAATCCAAATAACTTTGCTCCAGTTGGGTCCGGCTCAACAAGGTGCCAACATTGCAGACATAGATGTAAATCAAGTCTGGATTTAGTAATACATATGGATTCGTGTCCATTAGCAGGTAAAGATCGGGAGTCTCCCATAGAAATATATAAAAAAGATAAAATAGAAATGTCAATAAAACCTGAATCAGAAGACGAAGCTTCAGTTGACGACCCTCAAGTTCCACATCCAATGGAAAATGTGGTTTTTGTGTGGAACTCTATGTTGCATAAAAGCAATTCTTTAACATTTGATAATAGTCAAACTGAAACTCCTTCAGACACAGTTGAAGAAAGGACATTCAATAAAAATATTCTCACATCTACACCAAACCATCATGAACCAACAGGAACCGGAAAAAAAGTATTCAAATGTCCACATTGCTCATTCTGGGCATCAACAGCATCCCGATTTCATGTTCACATAGTGGGCCACTTAAACAAAAAACCCTTCGAATGTTCCCTCTGTTCGTATAGATCAAATTGGCGATGGGACATAACTAAACATATCAGATTGAAGTCTGTGCGGGATCCCGATCATTCCAAAGCTAAAGTTCTAATGACCGATGAGACAGGCAGAAGAAACTATAGCAAATATAATAGATACCTGACACTAATGCAACCCGCTGAACACTCTGAAAAAAGTGGCAAAAAGCATAACCATGATTTAGAAAAAAGTCATTTTGATTTGTCTGATACTAATATTGAAAACCAAACTATTCCATCAAATCTATTTGAATCCAGTTTTGCAGAAAATTCTACCACTGAGATGCCTTTTACTCTACCAGAAAGTTCTTTTAATAATGAAGAAGAAAATGCAGAATGTAAGAAATTAAAAAAGACTATGTGGAAGTGCAAGAAATGTACATACAGGTAATTTAATCACATATTTTTATCTGCTTCTTCAAAAATAACTAAATTATTTTGTGGTGACATAATTATAATTTATATAAAATAACTTTGTAAACACCACTTTTTTATTGAAAAAATTAAATATGTTTCGAAGCCAATGGCTTCTTCCTTAGGATAACAAAAATAAAATTTAAAAATCGAAGTATAGATAACGAAAATAATATCTATTACAAGTATAGATAATATCTATTACCTATATATACTTCAATTTTTAAATTTTATTTTTGTTATCCTGACAAAGAAGCCATTGGCTTCGAAACATGTTGAATTTTTTTCAATAAAAAAGTGGTGTTTACAAAGTTATTTTATATAAATTACATATTTTTATATTGCAAATTGGTTTATAAAAGTTTTTTCTTCAATTTTGCTTTTGATAAGTTGTGTTATTCTAAGTAAGTGTTATTCTCATGAGTAATTTAAAAAACTGGGCCACACAATTCACTAGTTCTGATTTTTTTACATAATTAATTTACATAAATAAGAAACTAGATAAGCTGCCTTATTCTCATTGCTCTGTTGTGACTTGTGACATTAGTAAGACAATATAGAACGGGCATAGGCGTAAATTTTCTATGCAAAATATCAAGCGTCAAAGTCAAACGTCAAAGTTAACGAAGCGATAAATGTTTTATAATAGAGGTCAAGACATGATTGTTATGTTATATTGCTATTTTAATTAAGAATAAGGCGAAAGAAGTGGGTTTTTTTTTGGATTATTTTTATTAGGTTGATTATCTATGATCTTCTGTGTATAGTTTTCTGGGATATTCTGCCGTGTATATGTGACCTCTCTGGAAAACGTTTCGGATCCCATTGATTATCTATGAAATTGCCATTTTACATAGAAAAATTCTAACAATTTTCTTTATGAAAAGTCTATGTTTAATTAATCAAAGTTTGGATATTGTTGTCGATACACTTTTGCCATTTTAATGAAAGTTCATTGATGCCTATGCTGTAAAAACCCGTGAATCAATGAATTCTTTAAAAGCTTTTCTCACCGCCTCATCAGAGATGAAATTTTTCCCATGTAAAAAGTTATCCAAATTCCGAAAAAATGGAAATCAGTAGGTAAGATCTGACGAGTAAGGTGGGTTTCCAGGTGAGAGTTTCCAGTCGAAGCTCTTGTAATTTTAAGATGGTCCGTTGTGCGTGTGTGGACGAGCATGGAGACGTAGTGGACTAGAGCAATTGACAAGTCTCGGTTGTTTGATAGCAAGCTTGTCCACCATCGTTTTCATTTCTTGACAGTCTGCAGACCTCAAAAAACTGTAATGAATAATACTGGCACAGGTCCAGGAAAAAAATTAATAGCTTATTTTGAAAAAGGAATGTCTTAATATGACATTAATTTGAATTTGGAATTCCAAGTCGAAAGGAAGATATTGAACTTCAGACTAGCCAGTATAAGAAAATGGCAGTTTCATAGTTATGGACCGAATAAATAAAAATAAAGAAATAAAATCAAAACAATATTTTTTCCAGACAAATTTTGAACTTCCTAAAATCCATATATGTATAGGCCAATGATACAAACTAATGAATAAATATTTTCATATTTATGCATTTACTTGATTTTGATAATAACTCAAGCGTACATGTATACTACAATAATCTTTAATTAAAATAAATATTTAACTTATTTTTTTTAGGAATACAAGTAAAGAGGCTCTACTTATACATGTCCGGAAACACTCAAAATCCAATAATTTTCTCCAAGAAGTGCAGAAGGGACCCAGACAGGATTCTACCGATAATACCGCATCAACTGCTGATGCTTCTGGAAGTTTATCTTATCGTTGTGGTCATTGTTACCAGGTATCCAATTGGAAGCATGTTATTCAGGTATCTATTGTCATATTACTAACACAATAATAATTTGAATTTTGGGCAGATTGGCAGTTAAGTATGTTAAATATTCTGTTGTATTAACTAAATATTCATTTTTTTGGATATGATTATATCCACTTTATATCCCAATCTGCCCTTGATTCTTATCTTCTAATAATGGTGTGGAAACAATACCAATACTTTATTTTTGTATAAAAAGTTTACTACAGTAAAACCCCGTTAATTCAAACTCCGATAATTCATCTCAAAATGTTAATTTTGTAGTTGACTGACCCCGATAATTCGTAATCTATACTAATATTATAAAGAGGGAAGATTTGATTGTTTGTTTGAATTGAATAGGTTCCGGAACTACTGGACCGATTTGAAAAATTCTTTCACATTTAGAATCCTACATTATTCCTAATGATCATAGGCTGTAGAATATTTTCAAAAAAGTTAGGGATCCATATGAAAACTTCAATAATGTAACCCAACGTGTGAAAAAAATACCAAAATAAAACTTATATCGCGTACACTTTGGAAATTATTGACAATAGAGCAAAGTGATGTAAAATGTACTATATTTTAATAACCCCCGACGCAAAAAGAAGGGTGTATGTATGTATGTGTTAAAATTTATAATTTTTGAAATTTTTATTAAAAACCCGTGCGAAGCCGGGGCAGGCCGCTAGTTCAAAATAAATTTGAGACCCTTCCGCCACCCATGTGGTATATAATTTACAGTATATTGTGGAATACTCTTTATCGACATATATTATTATGTCACGATCCCGAAAATTGGGAAATCCTATGCGTAATTTCTTCAGTTGCCTTCCTTGATACGCGCAGATAATTTTAGTTGCGCCAATTCTTCATACTTACTGCGTATTTAATTATTTTTCACTTTTTTAAATTCCTCTTTAGTTTAATTCTTTTTTCTAATAACTGAGTTTTTGTTGTTAAAATGTTTAATTTTCTTCGGAAGGAGTTATTATGGACTTATCTTATTATTTCATATATTTATTAACGTATGCATATCTAATAACTATTCTGTGTGTTGATCTGAGTCGGAAAAAAGGCCCTATCGAAAGTTAAAATCAAGTAAAGATTGAAGAAACCTTCCATAAATACAAAGCTAACTGTAAACATTTCTGATTAAAGCTGTCAAAACGTGATTAAATAAAAAAACAATTTAATAATAATAATTTTTTCACAAGCAAGAACAGCAAATATATACATATGTCAATATCGGTTATTTTAGTAATAGAAATGATCTTTGCATTAGTATAATAAACATTTCGTTTTCAAAATGATTTCTTAAAGTATACAAAAAACATGTTTTTCATAAGCCTCTTTCATGAGTTTTATAATTTTTGGCTTTTTTTTTTGTTTTCTTGAATTTCGGATTAGTGGAGTTCTGCATAAGTTGAAATATTTTTATTAGGTTCTATGAATTTCGAATTAACGAGGTTCTACTGTACATATTTGTTTAACTCTTGGGTACAACACATATTAGTATCGTTTGTCAACGTCGGCTATAAATCACATAAATATATATATATACACATATATGTGGGCGAAAGAAACAACAGAATAAGTAAAAAATGCAGGTTTTCAGGAGAGCCAAAACGAAATTTTGGAATTTCGTTTATGAAATATCTCTTAAGGCCTTTGTTATTTTTATCTAATTTTTGTACCATGTTTTTTGCACCAGAACCTTGAACCAAGTTGTTTCTTGCCAAATCTTTCAAATAATTAATCATGTCATTTGTCCTTTTTCAAAAAATAAAAAAATAGTTGCAATTTATTTTATTTTCTGACTCTTCTAACTTTTCCTTGCTAGGTATGCATCTTAAGAACAACTCAAAACTCGATTTTATTGACATATTCGGTTATGCATCTTAAGAACAACTCAAAACTCGATTTTATTGACATATTCGGTTATGCATCTTAAGAACAACTCAAAACTCGATTTTATTGACATATTCGGCTGTTCCTTTCGCCCACAGATATATGCGTGGCACCATTCATATTTACATATTGACCATAGCTTATTGTACAAAAAATTTCACTTCCACAATACACACATTATAGAGATAATATAGATGGAAAGGAAAATATAATTCACTCATTTTTTAATAAATTTGAGATTTGTGACTATGAGAAAGTAATTTCTGATTGCTGTTACTAGCCCCTGGATATTGCCTATACACTCACTTTGAACAGTTTACGGATACCTATACATACACCGGAATAAATAAAATGTCCTGTATCCATTATGCAAAGTTTTGTGAAAAATAAATAATAAAATTAACAAAAATAAAGTACAAATTATGTTGCATTTATGAATGCAATCATTTTATGAATCTTTAAATAAAACCACTTTGTTTGACACCACTTTATTGAGTTATTTTACCAACTAGTTTCAGCTCACAGCTGAGCCTTCATCAGGGTTGTATATATTATACTGAATAATTTTATGCAATAAAACCTATTATTCAATATTTAAAACTTAATTTATTATTAAACAACAGGAAATGGTCTCCCACAATACTACCTGCTCTAACCAAATAACGCAAACAAATACCCACACAGACAAATTCTCAAAATAAAATAATAAATGTTTTATTTAAATATTTGAAGTACTGTTAGGTCGCTAACACAAATTGTGATAAACATGTAACAAGTTTTACAGTCACAGGCTGAGTAAAAACTGAAGTGTGCAATGGTTCCAAATTATCACAGCAGTGGAGATTTGAGGATCTCTGTGTTAAGGCGATCGTCTAGCAGAGTGAGCAAATTTCACCATTTTTTCTCATATTTTCTCTTGCGTTTTTTATTACATTTTTGTATGGAAATATCTCATTTTAAAATTTATTCATCAGATTACATTTATTTTAAATACAAATATTTTGTTAAAATTTCACAAACTAAATTATATAATTGATTAATAAATTACAAAACCTTCGATGTTTTATAAATGAAGAAAATTGCTCCACTTTGTGGGCCGTTTATGACTGAACGGCCTGTTGAGATATCTTTTTTATTCAATAATATTACAAAGTAAACGTTTATCTTAAATTTGTTACAATTATTGCAAAATCTGTTAATAAGTTTACATGCAATTTATGTTTTAAAAAACACTGTTTTTAAAAAAAAAAAAATTGTGTGTGTTTTTCAATCCTTTATAGATAGTTTATAACTTTTTTTCTGTAACAAATTAAAGGAATATACATTATTATTTTAAAATTAATACAAAAAAAATCAAAAAATTATTCTCGATTTCAGATTTTAGCTATTTAATCAAGGCACTGCGTATTGTATCATAAATACGTTGCGTCTTGATTAAATATCTAAAATCAGGAATATCGACAAAGATTTTAATTTTTTTTTTTGTTTTTATTATAAAATTATAATATCTATTCTTTTGACTATTGAAGTAAAAAAGTTGTCAACCATGTAAAAAGAGTTGAAAAAACCCACAAAAAATAAAATATTTTTAAAAAACAGTATTTTTAAAAACATAAATTGCAATTAAACATACTAACTGATTTTGCTATAATTGTAATAAATTGAAGATAATTGTTTACTTTGTAATATTATTGAATAAAAAATACATCTCAACAGGCCGTTCAGTCATAAAAGGCCCACAAAGTGGAGCAATTTTCTTAATTTTTAAAACATCGAAGGTTTGGTAATTAATTAATCAATTATATAATTTAGTATGTGACATTTTAATAAAATATTCGTATTTAAAATATATGTAACCTGATGAATAAATTTTAAAATGAGATATTTCTCTACAAAAATGTGATAAAAAACGCAAGAGAAGATATGAGAAAAAATGATGAAATTTGCTCATTCTGCTAGACGATCGCCTTAATCATAATTAATTAGTTGACCTACTTTTAATTGGGACCGTCGCCATCGTGAAATGTTAAAACTTAATATCTATATGTATTCCTTCCACAAATGACAACAAAACGCAATGACAACAAAAAAACAAAAACCCATAGCAGGTTCTGTACAACCAATATATCTTAATATGTATGCTGTAAAATCATATTGTCAAACTTTTTTCTTCAAGCTGCAGTTCTGTTGAACTGGTTCCTATTCTTACAAAATATCTCAATCTATCTTTGCAGTGAGGCCTGTTATGACAACTTGAAAATTCAAATTATTCATTTGATTTTGAAAGTGCGCCCTCATATGGTTAATATCCAAAATACTTTCAACTAATTGGAGCTTATTTTATGATTTTCCAGTTTTATTATTTACGCTTTTGTGTGTTATACTAAAACTCTTCAATTATATTTATTTACTTTTACACATAGAAAATTTATTAATTGGCATTCATATATCAGTATTGAGCATGTAAATCTCAGTCATTACTGATTTCTCATCTGATATTCGATGAGCCTATTAATATAATGGGCCTTACTACAAATATTCTTGATAGAGGGAACAATAATTTCTGACCACATCACATATTATTTGAGGAGAGTACATAGGTACATACATATTTATTTTACAGACATACATATTTATTTTATTGACAATTATTGCAACATTTCTGAACATGATCCAGTGACTAATTTTTTAAACAAAAAACATAATAAATACTCTATTTAGATTTAAGACATGTATTCACTAGGGAACAAATTGCCCCTCAACAACATGACGTTGCAATGTCGCACACTGTTCCGAGACATCACGCACAACATAGCGGGGCACTTCTATGTGCCGCAGCAACGTTGAACACTGAGTGAACAATGAGCATGGTACCCGAGCGAGCGCACTGCGATATCGCGCCGCGCATCAGTATCACGTGGTATGTTTACAAGTGAATGCACATGCGCTGTAACTGTATACCACTCAACATGACATTAGTGTGGGGAAACGAGATTGTTGTCCAACTGATCAAGCTCTAATTGAACTGTAATTGCAAGTCTGATGTGAGGGCCAACAGCGTTCCGTAATATTGTGTCTTGCTTGCTTGCTATGGAAGGCCCGATTATTTGTAATAAATTTTCAAAATCAGTTGTTGTCATTCGAGAGAAATTGATAAAAGATCCGTCAGACATTCGAAGATCGCATAGAATATCCATCCTTCTTTCTCTTTACAGTAAATAATTTCGCACCCACCATCTTTTTCTCCTCTTACGTTTCGATAAATTCGTTAGAATAAACAGATGCGCAGCACTAATCATCATAACCTCATCGGGCGACATTTCCGCGACAAGTGGTGTGTGAGCCCCGATCAAATGACCGCGTCATTGTCCCCGAAACATGAGCGTAGATGTTGATGCGACATGCCGCGCGGAATGTTTCGCGATTTGTCCCCTAGTGAATACATGGCTTTAGTTTTCTGACCAAAAAATTATGGGTATAGGACTTCTTAAAAATTTTATACTTTCATTCTCATTGCTTCTAGTAAATAGCTTTGTGTCATAGTACGCAACTCGTTTTATCTACACCAAGTTGCTGGTCATCATATGTACAAGGCTGTACCTATATTGAATTATTATAAATTTATTTATTTAAACTAATCCTTAACAGAAAATAAAAGATCTAGAAATTTAGTTTAACTTAGTACCTACTTAGTTTTAACATGTTCTGCATATCTATTTACATAATTTCTGTATTTTGCTCTCGGATTTAAAAATATAAAATACATACTTGATATAATAGTGAATCGCAAAATAATTATTTTTTTTCTTTCAAACATTAAGGCTGGATATTCACTGCAAATACATATTTCAGTGATTTTTTTATGTTATATTTTTTATGAAAATGTAGGATTTTATTATTCATTTATATCAAAATGCATATGCTAGACTGCATTTTTTTTAGGGGATGACAATTTTTACTGAACATTTATATGTATGCCGAATATTTTTTCCTACGAGTATAAAGCTAGCATTATGATGATTAAACCGTACAAAAATAATTAAGAAATGTTAAATATTAAAAAAGTTATAAACCTTTAAATTTGCAACAATTTTTTGTTTTTTGGTGATTTAAAATGCTTTTTATTCATATAAAGAGATGATTTTAAACAATATATTGTATTTACGCGCGCACTTTGAGTCTTCAACCATATTTAAAGGTTAGTTTTTTATGAAAAATACGTTAATTACTGTTTAAGAATAAAAATTTCAAAGCATGAAATATATATCAATAAATGGCGTATGTTATAATCATATCAGTCTTCGCTGCCAGAAGTAGAGGCACAAGTCAATTTACGGCTGCTCATTTTTTTAATTCAATATCAGCAGAAGACGAATATCAGTGCGAAATTTGATTTAATTTGAATTAATATTGTATATATCAAAAGCAATTGTTATCTCCCACATATGTAATAAGGTTTTATACAAATTTGTTGAACGGTTTCATTGTTTTGAGAGAGCCTTTCCATTTTGCGATGATCAGTCCAGCATCGACAATTCGAGATTCTATACAAGTCAAGAAAAAACTGTACTTGCCATGCACATGCGTGTTGGCGTCTAACATGTAATTAATTTTCGTTTCATATTACGGCACACTATGATTTATAAAGGATTGCAGAATTATTAATACTTTTTTTAAATTCTATCCAGAAAGTAATAATTCGACTCAAATAAAATACAAACCTTTGTTGAAAACTAATATAATAAACATTTTGACACGCATTGCAGCCAACCCGTGATCCTCGGGATGCCTCGGGTTTCTGTATACAATTCGGGACTTAATTCAAATACAAGACATGACCATGCATGACGCTATGCGCGTGTGGTTGTAATTATTTTGTGATTGTCATATTACAATTTGTATTATGACTTAAAAAGGAGTGCAGAATTATTAAATATGTTCCTTAAATTCTTTACGGAAAATAATAATTCAACTCAAATAATATATAAGCATTTGTCAAAATTTAAAATAAGTAAACATTTTGACACAAATAGCAGGGCCGCGGCGACACCTGTGCTACGATTCCGCTGGCGCTCGAAATCGAATACATGATCATCTCTTTTTATTAAAACCTTACTCTTTTAGCAAGGAATAGGTAAATATGTGACAAAAGTGCAATGTTTATTTGATATTAGGTTCAGATGGCATCTCGCTCACATCTTGAAAGAGCATGATCTATCAACGCAATTTGACACATTTGATAGTTTGCAAAACAGATATCCAGCCTTAAGCAAATGTCATGCTTTTCGTTATAAGTTGAATCCTAATTTACTTTATTGAATTCATATGACACTCATTGATAATCATGTGATATCGAAAGCATTGTATATTTTAGGTAAAATTTATGTATTTCATACTATTAGTGCTGTTTAAAACTCCTTTCCTTTCCTCATGCAAAGTGCAAATTTGACACTGCTGCGTCACATACCGATGAGTCAAACCGCGCACCTCTAAGTTCATTGCATACGTACATATAAAGTAACTCCGAAAAATAGTTACCAAATGAACTTTCATTTAATAATAAACAGACGTGTATGGTGGACCGCCCAGGAAAATTAGAATACAGAAAAGTAAATGTTTGCATCTCGTATCCTGTTGTTTCCACAATAGTTCCCATGATCCCCTAAGGGCCTAGATTGTTATCCACCACCTGCTATTTTAGTGTGAAAGAGTTTGACTATTCTAATGCCTATCCAAGTTATTATCATAGCCCAAGTATCGGCCTACTTCGGAAATATTAAAAATATGTCATATGATTTCATGTACACATTTTTAATTAAAAAAAATTGAAAATATAGGAAATTTTGTAAACGCTAAAGAATATTTATGTTCAGTGTGATAATAAAACTAGATGTGGTGTCGCACTTTAAATTTAGACGAATCATGGGCAAAATTATCCTAAATAAAATTTGGATAAAAATTTCTGAAATAGTAAGAAAAAAAATTCCCAACCTAAATCGACATAAACAAATTCACTAATAAACTTATTGTAAATTTAACTTATTACTCCCTTTCTTTTAACTCATAGCGTCTGCTTGCTTGACGAAAAAAGAAAAAGCTTTGGATCGATTTTTAACTCTTTTCCCGTGATCCAATCGAGCTGAAACTTTGCAAGCAGACTCGTGGCAACGATCAAAGAGATCTTTCAAATTTTCGTTTAAAAAAATTAATAATTATAGTGTAATTTTGGATTTTTGGAAGTTTTTAATGGTTTTTTCATACAACTTACTAAGTTGTATGGAGATTCCGACGCATATGGTAGATACTAAACCTGATTATAGTATAATTTTGGATTTTTGGAAATTTTTTATTACTCCCTTTCGTAGCGTCGCCCAACCGAAGCCCAACGCGTAGTTTAAGCGCCAAACCAGTTTCCACTAGTAAATGAGAAAGGGAGTATAATTAAAACTTGGTTTTTATGGGTTAGTTTTTTTTTCTCCCTTTCTTTTAACTCGTAGCGTCTGCTTGCTTGCTTGCATGTCTGACAAAAAACTTTGGATCGATTTTTAACTATTTTCCCGTGACCGAATCGAGCTGAAACTTTGCAGGCAGACTCTTGGCGACGATAAAAATGATCTAACATTAATTAATAATTATAGTATAAATTTGGATTTTTTGAATTTTTTTATTACTCCCTTTCGTAGTGTCGCCCGACTTGAGCTCAACACATAGGGTAAGCGCTAAACCTGTTTTAACTAGGAAATGAGAAAGGGAGTATAATAAAAACTTGGTTTTTATGGGTTAGTTTTTATTCAAAATGTTTCACATTCAATTGACTTTTAAAAAATAACTTAAAATTATTTTGCCAAAAATATATAGGTACATAGATATAAAATGCAAATAAATTCCTTCTTTAAAATTTAAGTTTGGTTTCTGTTTTGTAGAGAATAAGTATGAAAATAATAATGTATAGAAATACAATGAATGCTTGGAATGTTTAGTAAATGAGTTTGTGTATTTGGGAAATATGTTCGATAGAAGAGAAAGATATCGAGAATAGGGTGACTGCAGGGAATAAGGTGAATGGTGCTTTGAATTTAATAATTTCTAATAGTAGCATGTCAACCCCGGCAATACTAGTGGTACACAATAGAATTCTGATACCAACACTGATGTTTGAAAGTGAAGCCTGAAGTTGAAAGAAGAGATATGAAAGTAAACTAAATTCAGTGGAAACAAGATCACTTAGATGAATGTGTGGAAAATCCATTTAGAGTAAAGAATGAACAAATTGGGAAAGAATGCAAAAATAGTGAATTAAATAAAAAAATGAGTCACTTAGGTTAGGTGATTTGGGCACGTTGAGCGAATGGATGCGGAAAGAATGGTATGAAAGATATGTGACACACAATTGCATATTCATGGCACAAACTTTTATATAATATACCAGCTGTTCGTACCCGGCATTGTACGGGTTAAGGATTAAGTTGAAAATAAATTTGTGGGTGGAAACAAAGCTTTCATTGTTTTGGAAAGCCTCTAATTAAAAAAATGTTTCCATTTAACCAAGGCTGGGATGGATATGATGTCTAGGGAAAGAATTCCGCGATGAGGCAGTTAAAGTTAGTAAATTATTATCATTCTAGGTGTATGTTGAGGATTGTGGGAGCGGATAGTTTAGTTTTCCAAGTCATGTTCTTTATAAATTTCCTGCTGCATTAATGCCCTTAGCAGCGACGATTCATTTATTGTTAGTCACGTAAGGATTCAAGATGTATGCATGGCGATTATGTTACTTATAATTACATTATATTTCGTCACATTCATTTGAAAAGGTGGTGGCATAGAACATATTTGTAATTTTGAAATAGCGGGAGGTTTCAGACTTTGAACACAATAAATCAACTAACACACTAACAAACTAATAACTAACTGAAATTAAAACTAGGTAGTTTAATTTGATTTAGAATAAAAAAAATGATTAGAAATGATGGGCTATCATCAGTAAGTCTTTTAATAAAATGCAATCGTAATTATGACATTTATTACAATTGTAGTAATTTTATGTAATACTGTGTTTTGTCTTTTTTTCAATTAAATTTTATTTATATGTGTATGTAAAAATTCAGTTAAACATTACTCATATTATAGTTAAATTTTTTATAAGTTTACAAATACTAAGTCTGCACTGTTTTATTTTGTGTTGTTTTCAATAGTAAATAGTAATGGAAACCCTTTAACAATCATCAACAATATTTCAAAAGAGTTCATCATGAAACAAAATAGAAAACATCAAATTGCAAGAGTTTTCACACATTCTGTTGTGGCCTGTCTGACCAATTTGGTTTGAAGCCTAGAGCATTTGCGAACATCATACATTTTCATGTAAAACAAAACAATAAATTTGACTTTTAAAGAAATTATAATAAACAATGAAAGTCTATCTCGAAAAATTTAAGATATTTACAATCTGATCAAATTATAATTACAAGTAAGATCAAAATTGTTTTCTGCAATCACAAATATCTATTTTGATGCATGCAATATTCAAGGTGATTTTAGATTAAAGTTACTTTAATTTTCAGTTAATTATTGCTTTATATGTACACATGGTATAAAACACAAATGGTATAAAACAATAATGAAAGCTTAATAATTATAATACAGTTTTATTCTACAGATAGATTTAACATATTCTTGAAAAAAGATTCATCTCATTGTTGATAATCAGTTTTAACGAAAATTCTCCCAATATAAATTAATACACTTGTAGTTTTTACAAAATGTCTACGCATAGACATCAAAAATAAAAAGTAAAAGTTTTGTGAACTTAATTGGTGCATTGCCAGATTAAAATAATTAAGTTAATTGATAACTTGCACATCATGTAATCTTCTAGTGGAAAAGTTTATCTTTTTTTTTTTAAAACATAGAGATGCGAACACGGAATACGTGTCACATCAATATTCTTACTATTTTCAAACTAAGCTAAACGCTTGTGCTATGAAAATAGGACTAACTTGCTAGTCTGGGCTGAGACTCGAACCCGCGACCTTCGAATCACGAGGCGAGTGTCCTAACCACAAGACCAACAAGCTACTCATCTATCTATCTTGTCTATTATCTAAAAGCATACTTTGAATTAATTTAAAAAAAACAAAAATAAAATGTATTCTAAAATATGTTTCTATTTTTTTAGTATTCTTCATCGAATAATAAAACACTCAATTATCTATCCATGTCAAATAAAATAAAAATGTACACATGCATTTCTAATAAATATATTTATTTTCAGCGACATTGCCGATTGAAACACAATGGAGATGTTCGAGTAATAGTTGGAGAAAAAAGTTGCTCTGAAAAGATGGCCATACCAAAAAATGCTTCAAGCAACTCCAGTTTTGACGGAAAATGCACCAAGTGTCCATATACATCTGTTGATAGAAGTACTTACGAAGCACATGTTAAAAAACATACAATCAGTGCAGATTCAATATTTAAATGCTTCATTTGTTCCTATTATGTCAGCACGGAACAGGAATTAGTTCACCATCTCCCGCTTCATGGAATTTCAGAACCAGAACAATACATTGCAAATATTCTTAGTTGTAAATCATCCAATTCGGAAACTGGTGCAGCACTTAAAAGATACAAATGTGTAGATTGTCCATATGAAAGTAACAGTAAATCTCAATTCATGTACCATGAACAATTTCATAAACCACGTGATGCTCCATTCAAATGTGATATTTGTAATTATCAAGTGTCAAAAAGACACCTTCTTCACCAACATATGAAAGTGCACGGTATTCCTTCTCATAGAGATACTATAGAAACAAATGTGTCTGAGGTTGAACATAATAATGTTGCCGAAGAATCTCCCGATATTTCACTGATGTGGGTTAGCTGGAGGGGTGAATACAACAAAATGTTTAAATGCCCACATTGTCCATTTGTTAAACTAGACAAACAAAGTGTTTTAATTCATACAAAAATGCACCGGCTTAGGGAGGGTTTTTCTAAGGATACTATTGGTATACTTAAGTGCCCAAATTGCACTTTTGCTTGCAACAGTATGGATATCCTGCTGTCACATTCCGAAGTTCACAAAGATTATTATGCTACGGTGCTTTGTGAAGTAAATACAACCAATACAGATGAAGAGCAAATTAGTCAGTTAACAGATATTATGAATAAAACAAATGAACATCAAAATGATAGTGACATGTTTGATATGGAACAAGTGAATGATGATGACATGTATGTTGAAGAGGATTTCGAATCGAAAATAGAAAAGAAATCTTCCGACAAATTGCTTTACTTCTGTCCAAATTGTCCAGCCAGATTTCTTTTTGAAAAAGAATTGCACATTCATAATAAATTTCATAATATAAGATTGCCATATCAATGCCAAATATGTTCATACACTGCTCGCCAACAATCACATTTAATGGCACACAATTGTGTACACTCTGAAGAATACCAAACCAAAACTAAGAGTTTTCAGGCCATGCATCACGCTCACCCAAAATACACGCAACCAAAAGTAGTCGGTATGGTTTCAGGACTTAATGTTTTGGAACCGGTTTGGATAGTAGTGACTGAAAATAAGAAAAGTGAATCTATTGAGAATATTGATGAGCCGGCAGATATTGTCTCTCTTGATGATTCTCTCAACGCAAAACAATCGGCAAAGCACTTTGTTTGCAATCAATGTCCGGCAAAATTCTTCAAAAATGCTGCACTTCATTATCATTCAACCCTTCACGGAGGAAATGGTGCATTCAAGTGTAAACAATGTAATTACGCAGTCAAAACAATAGGAAATCTTGTTAAACATGAAGTAGTACATGATGGTTCCGAGACTTTCACTACTCAAAATGATTATGAATCTGGAGACGACATGAGCTATAAGAATATACCCTTGTCCGGAACAGACTTATTTCAACATAAAACTGAAGTAGAAAAACGAGCACTTTCGGAGAAACTTATCACTCGACCAAATGATCATTTTCCTCCTGTTCTTCAAGCCGATCCACAGTTCGGTCTTCTTATGCATGGTAATCCTGATTTCATATACCCTACATATCTGAAAAATGGACGTCAGAAAGAAAAGCGGTACAAGTGCCATAAATGTCCTTCTGCTTTCGAAAAACGAGAACAATACAAGGTTCATTTGTCACTTCATGGATCAAAGCAAAGGTATAAATGCGAACTTTGTGATTATTCTGTTAAATATTATGCTAATTACGTTCAGCACATGCGGAAACACCAAATGAATGCTGATGCACATGCTGCACGTCAGAATAATAATGTTAAATCGATGGAATCTCAAGATGATGTTATAGGACATAAAAGTATTAAACTAGCAATAAAAACTTTGCCTCGTCATACGGCACACAAGGATTCCTCAAAGTTATCGATTAGTGATCAGCAAACTTTAAACCTTATGCATCGGCGGCGATCAAGTGCGGCCAGTAACAAAGATATCAATGAAGAGAGAAAAAATTTCAGGTGCTCTTTTTGTCCGTATATTAATCAAAGGCGTGATGCTCTTGACAACCATATGAGAAGGCATACATCCCTCTCTGGAACCGGTGGTAATTTTGAATGCCCCCATTGCGATTACGCTGCACCCCAATCACAATTCCTGAGAGATCATTTAAAAACACATTTCAACACCCAGAAACATCTTACTCCGGAGTATTTCACTAATTTTGATGGTTTAGAGGTGTACATTACCAAACTCGATGAGACTGAAAACTCTAATAATAAAATTTGTATTTTCAAATCTAAAAATTTAGAAGATTGCACTACATTAAAAAAAGATGTTGGGCCAAAAATGTTTGTAATCCCAGTTACAGGTGAAAGAATAGAATTATAATAATTTTTAGTAATATAAATTTATTTTTTTAGTTAGTTGATGTAAAGAAAATATAACAAACTTGTTATATAGTTGTGATGCAGTTTAAACAAACTCTTATTAGGATGTGTTCAAAGAAATAGGTGTTTAATGCTTAAGAAAAATGATGTATACTTTCTTAGTCCAGATTTTTCCAATGAGTACGCTAATTAAACCTAGTGATTTACTTAACAAATGTATAAATTGCAAGACATAATTCTATATAGTTTTTTGACATGGACTAATCTTTAAAGAATTGTGTTGATTAAAAATCATTGCAATTATTGGGCACAACCCATATACAAATGCATAATTGTGGCAATTTTTAATAGTGTTACCGCTACGTTGCTATTCATGCCATTTCCATTCTTCACTTTCTCTTGACATTATCGCTTATCATTTATTATTATGTGAAAATAACCCTAAATATACAATTTTAGTCTATTTGTGACAGATTAGAATGCAAGGTTTTGCAAGGTATGAATATTAATAATGTATTTAGTTTTACTTACTTACCATCACGTCATTTCTGTGGGGGTAGACAGAGAGGCACAACTCTTGTCTCATCCACATTGAAAGCTGTGAAAAGTATTTTAAATCGTGCCATGCTTTTTCAAATCTATTTAAGGTTATTCAAATTTTTTTAGGTTGTGAATTGTAACGCTATCAAATTTCATAACAGCTTTCTTCTCGTCACTTCCAAGGGCACTATAATTAACGATACAACACTTACTATCCACAAAATTATAATATTTGCATAATTTTATTATGGTACTATAAAATCAAACATGACTGTCTAAAATATTATCTACATGTTTGTGTAACTGAGTATTTCATTTTTTTTATCATTTTTAAATATGTAATTCAATTTATTCATGCGCAATTGTAAAATGTGGCGGTAATGGAAATATATTGAGAAAATCTATCACAAAGCTGCATTTGCGTACGGATTATATCTGCCTGAAAATTTAGCACCAGAAACTTTCCTCTTGTCAATTGCATAATACTGAGTAAGAGAGTACTGCTGAATAAAGTACGGGCACAATTCCGTTGCCCTAAAAAATGCCCCAAGAGCAGATATTTAAATACTTTAGATAATTTTTAGTTAAATATCAAATCCATTATCTCATTACTCAGAGCCAAACATATCCAATATTTGAATTCAAATGTGTGATCCTATATTTGATTTAAAAATTTGTGTTCTGCTACTTGTAAAATGCTTCCTTTGGTTCCGCTTCCTATCTATTCAACCTTGTCTTTTTACTTGAAAATTATTCTGCTTTTCTATTCTCACATTTGCCCAATTTTCAAGCACTTGCTATTTCTTCGCCAATCTTGCAACTTTTTACTTATTTTCAATACTTTGCCACTTGAGTTTTTCAGAACTTTTCAATTCAACCAATAATTACCTAAGTTACAACAGAAATATTTACTATTTTTGGGTGAAGTTGGATTTTGTAATATGTAATAGTCATATTTTAATGCTAATTTAAAATCCCATATAATTGTGTTAATTTTCTACTGAATAGTCAACAGATGAGTTTGATCATAACTGACCATTTTCATATACATACATATTTATTTAAATAATTGACATCCAATCTATTTTCTGCAACGTACAAAAAAATTCAAACTGTACAATTTGATAACATTAATCAGCAAGTATTGCTATTATAAATGTAGGTTTGAGTGGCAAATATTTTAGATAGATTCTGTAATAGTGATTTCACAATAGAGGCTCTTCCTGAAGAAAGGCAGTTCCAGGTCTATTCTGTATTTCAGTACTCGCTCTAAATCTAATATTCATCCTGAGAAATTGTAATTATTATTTAAATGCAAAAGAACTACTTTTTTAATATCCCATAATACGCAAATGTACATACCCGTGTGTGGATGGTTCGATCACAACCTTTTTTTACCTGAAGCTTAAAGTGATTCAGACTATCAAGAATCAATAATTTCATGTTTTGAGTTTGTCTTAAATCAAAAGTTACTGAGGCTCATGGAGAAACGTGCCCCTGAGTGTCATAATATCCTACTTTTAAAATTTATTATTAGCTCTTTTGCTCCGAGATGGTGCTATATTATTTTCACATACATATGTACATAATATTTTCAGGCTTCTTGAATGTTCTAAACAACACGTTTAGATGTTAAGTTTGGAACATTATAATGGTTTCAAAAAAATCATTCCAAAGAAAAGTTGTGTTACCATTTATACTTCAATGCCATTTATTGTAAAAAAATTATTATTAAAAAATAAAGAAAATGTGTATAGGGTTTTCGTAATAGAATGTAAAGTTTCACTCCCAGTGGTGTGGTGTGTTCATTTTAATTTATTTGTTATCTGTTTCACAAACTTATTAATTGGTTAGTGTTCTCAACAACAAAGAAAAAACGGCTTCATATTTGGCGCACACCAAAATTAAGAATATTTTTGCAGTTTGCCATGATGAGAAAATGATCTAATTGTGATTTTAACCAATTTAAAGAATCTCTTTAAATGGTTATAAAATAAATTATAATTCAAAGATAATCAGCAAAAGATTAGACATCTGAAGAGATTAGAGTGCAGGGGCAATTTTTGAGTCACTGAAGCTTGGAATTTAACATATTAAGTTGCTCCACCATTTGTTTACGAATGCTCTTTATATTACAGTCCCTATAGTGTAAGCTGCGTGGCCATGGAGTGTTTATAATACAAGGTGACATAGGGATACACAACAAGGGTATCAAATTAAAACGATTTTGTAAACGTTTATTATACAACTTTTTTAATCCTTATAATTTACCAAAACAATGTTTTTATTACAACTCATTTACATAATTGAAATCTTATATTATCGAGACAATGCCAAATTACACGTAAATATTCAAATATGTACTTTACTTTAAACATTGAAAGAGACATCATCTAATAATTTGGTTAATAAGTTTCTACTATAAAATATTTTTTATTTTGGAATTAGAAAAAAAAATTACAAAATTTGTAGAAATTTGTAGAAATTTAGAAAATTTCTACAAAATTCATTTTTGTTGAAATATACTGCTTTGGTATTGACTCCGATGATATAAGCTGTGATAAATTTGTAAGTATGTAAATAAAATATATATTATGCTAGAAAATTGTAGTCTTAATTTTCCTAAGTGTTTTTCAAACCCTAATGTATGATTGTTGAAAAATGTAATTGTTTATTATTATGCTCAAACTACTACAGAGTACAAATTTGGGTACTCTGTTTATAAATAATAAAGCAACAGCTAATCAAATAAGACACTGAAAACAACATACTTGAACTTGAGGGCTTGAAAAACGCACTCACCTAAATCGGGTAATTTTTTTCAAAGAAGAGATTTATACATCTCATTCCATGCGAGGCTGCAGGTTCCTAGATACTTGATGTAGCATTGCCTCGTTCCACATCCTGCTACCTTTCTACAGTCAAAATTATCAACACTTCAAAAAAAGTATCCTAAAACATTGCTCATCATTTCAAAAATCTGAGAATCTTCCCAAACAAAAGATACTTCATTATTACTGGATTGTCTTGAAACATTTAAGCACCTATCTGATTACTATAAAACTGTAGAACACAATAAAAAAAGAAGGAATGTTGTGAAAATGCAGCCTTAAAAACTAATGTGCGGAAGAAAAGGATATAAGAAAAAGGTTAGTTTTATTGGTATGATTGAAGAGATTTTGCTTGTTTGAATAAGTGAATGATTGACAAGGGGAAAGGTAAGGTAATTGGTAAGAATGAACAATACATTGGCGTGACCATTTGGTTAAGTTAAGGTTAAGAAGTTCTGTTAATCTCAAAAGTAGAAAATATATAAAAATGTCCTTAGGTTTTCACGGCCGTTCAGAATCTTCTGTGTATAGTTTTCTGGGATATTCTGCCGTGTATATGTGACCTCTCTGGCCAACGTTTCGGATCCCATTGCAGGGTCCATGCAATGGGATCCGAAACGTTGGCCGGAGAGGTCACATATACACAGCAGAATATCCCAGAAAACTATACACAGAAGAAGATATATAATAAAGACAACACAAATAAATATACAATCCTTCGAGTAGCAAAAAAAGTCCAATTACTGAATTAGTAATATTTGGAATTAGCTTTGAATCTGTGTTTGGGGTTTGTCTCTGGGTCCATTTATTGAACAGCCCACAAGGAACACAATAACTCACTCCATTTACATTACTGTAAGTTATAAGGGTAATTGTTAATACAGTACCAACCAAACTTAACTTTAATAAAAAAATTAACATTCAAATACGATTATCCATTGGACCAAGACACCGCTTCAATAGTAAATGCTACATGGTGGCATTGCACAAGGTCTGTTAATGGTTTCGCACACCCATTTGGCACTGATTGGCCAAACTATTGGTAATCCTAATAAATATTGAAAAGTTTTGAATGCCTTTAAGATTCAAAGAGATGTGGATCATGTTATGTTATATTAGTAGTATCAGTAGTAACTTTCGACTAAACATTATATATATAAAAATGATTATTATTGAATAGCAAGTAAATTAAACAAATTATATATGAGTGTAAACCAAATATAACAATGAGTAAAGGTAATCAATAATTACGCAGTTTCAAAATCTTTGTTCAAGCAATAATCAATTAATGATTTTCAATGAATATTTACTTTGATATATTTTTAATATTTGAAACTTTGTATTTTGTTGTTTCACTCCAACTGGTTTTAGAGTGATATATGTAGGTATGTTCTGCCATCAGGGCAATATAAAATTGTTTCCCTAATGAAGAAACAGATACATTCCAAATTCAGTTGGTGATGTACAAAAAACACAAACAAGTGGCTATATACAAAGTTATTATATATGAATTATTTTTTATTAGTTTTACAAATGATGCATGATACAAGAAATAAAAGTCAACTAATTTTACTGAAAACTGTTGGCGATTTTCATGAGCCAACCATCTCTGAAACTTTTGGTACTCTTAATTTTTAATTTTGTGAATAATAGAAAAATAATAATTATTAAAATAAAGTTCATCTATGTTAATCCAATCTCTCAGTGGAATCGGACTATGATAAATATTTTTTTGGCACTTTTCTATTAAATCAACAGAGCAAGAGTTTTCAAATATATGTTTGATTCTGTTAAGATCTTGAACTGATTCATCATAAGTATAAGAAGTTAAAACTAAAGGGACATTTGGAATAAGCAACAAGGGCAGAGATTCACCCCACAGATCAAATTCAGAGTCATTCAATTCGTGAAACCCACAATTAAATATGGCAATTATATTTGGTACTTTATACCCGCCTGAAGAACAGTATTGTGAATATAAAGTAGGTTCAAAATAATATTGTACATCTATATCCCTTTCTTGACACGAGCTGCAGTACTCCCATTCAGCTACCTCTTGATCGGCTAATTCAGGTCCAACAAATACCAAATGCAAAGCTTTGAGGTTGCCGATCCAGTGAAAGATAAGCTCGCAAATAAGCCTTAAAACCAAAATCAGTAAAAATGTTTCAGAACACAAAATCCAAATCATGTTTTAATCATATTGTTATATCAATCACATGCAGTTAGTTCTGTATGAATGAAATATAGCATATATTTAAGTGAATTATATGAAAATGAAAAAAATTTAAGTAAAAAAAAATCAAAACGAAATAAGACTTCAGATTATCTGAAACCATGTCATGCGGAATGTCAAAGAGAACAATTTGTAATATGTATTTTTTTTGTTGATCCCGCTGTTTTCATATGTTTTATGAACCAAGAGCATTTTGAATATCCCATTCATATTCTATAATCGGAAATTATAAAGTCTAATGGCAATGCAAAGTTTTTAAATGGTTTCAGATAAAAATAATTATATATATATATATATATTCATTTGTATTAGATGATGCAAAAGCGGATAAGTGAAAAATTTAAGGAAAACTGCCCAAATTTTCATGTTCGCTATTGGGTGTTTGCACCCACTTTGCGTTAGCATATTTGCAGTTTTTGTGTTTGTTCATGTCATCGGGTTGTCCATGGACACTGATCCATTTATGAAGAGGAGCCTCAAATCCAAAAGAAAAATAGAACTATGACAACAAATTCAATTTATTATTAACCCTAAATGCATTTTTCTAATCTATTTTTGCATAATATTTATTTTACCAATTTAAAAAATATATTGTTTATGTCCGTTTATTATTGTACGTGTTGATACCCACTTTGTGTATTAGAACAAATTTAATGTCTTCACATTTTTTTGTAAAGATGCACACAAATTACAAGCAAAACTTCCCAAAAGTGTTGGGGTACTAATGCCAGATTACTGAAGTTGTAGGTTCTGTATGCATTAGCGAAGGGAAAAACTACATTTCAAAAAGAAAACTACAACACACACAGGTTCACCAGTTTGAAGACCACAAAGTGTGCACCACATTTGTAGTACAATAAACTACGTGAAGTGAACTAATTGTAGTATTACAAAGTTGGAGTACTAATGAAGTGAACTAATTATTATAGTGCAGTAAATTGTATCTACTACAATCATCTACGAGAAGTCCTACCTGGAAAGTGTACTACTAGAATAATATTTTCAAATCCATGGGGGGGGGTTTGTTTCAGTTTCTGACCAATTCGCCATTCGGTCCCAAAATTTTCAAAACCATGGGGAGGGGGGTTAGGGAAGTACTGATGTACTTTGAAATAACTAGTGTGTGTAGTTTGTAGTGTGCACTGCACTTCAAAAGGTATGAAGTGTACACTTCAATATAATGTAGTACTACATTGTAGTAGTTATTACAGAGTGGACCCATCACTAGTATGTGCATTCTTTCATAAAATGATTTCACCATACAAAATAGGTGACAGGAGCCATTATAGAGGCAGAAGTCACACAAAACTACAATTAAAAATTAGTAAATTGATAAAGAAAATAGTTGCAAATTAAAATTTATATACATAAATTAGAAAGGAGAAAATGAGTCACTGCATTATCTGAAGCTAGTAGGGTGGTCCGGCAACCGTCAGTAGTCGGCCACCAATTACTTCAATTTGATTAAATTTGACACTCGCAATATATTTCAATAATATTTTTGAATGCTAGAAGTCGGCCGCTATTCCGCGAAAGAAACACAAAACTGCACCATCTTGCGTTTATTTTATGTATCATTTAAGTAGACATAAAAAAATTACTGGTTATGGGCTATCAATTTTGATTCTGGCTTTTCGGAAACATCGTTAAGAAAATTTTCAAACCGTAAGTAGTAGTTGAATTAATTTGTTTGTACTATATAAGTAGCATTTATCGACAAAAACATGATTTAAATTCACAAGTTAAAATGGTAAAACAAACATTTTCAATATTTTTATGTTGAAACACATGCGGCCAGATACAAAGTTTTTTTTACAAAACCCAGTGGTTGGCCGGCGGCCAGATACATATCCGGCTATCCGGCGTGGAGGCTCGCCGGATATCTAGTATCCGGCCAAATCACTATCCGTTTCATCTCTAGTTACTATGTATTGAATTGGGAGGTGCAATATGTAAAAATCTTTAATAAAATGTAAATTATAATAAAAATATATTAATGTTATAAAACAGTGTAAAACAAAGAAAATAATAGAAGTATTTGTTAATATAATACATACCTGTTAAAATTGGATGATTCATATGTTACCCCTACAATATGAATAGTGAGATGATTATTTGAAATTCTAGAATCGCAAATAAAATCACATATATGTAAGGCATTTATAATCGTCAAAACGTGAGATAATCTATCTCCAAGCCTCATCAAATTGACATCTGTGTTGGAAAAACAATCCATTGATGTAGAGAACATATCCGATATCTCTTGAAAGCTGAGGTTTCTGCTGAGCATTACGTCACTGTCGTCTATAAATAGAACATTCACCATAAAGAATACTTATTGGTAAATTGAGAATGTATTCAGTGTCGTGAAATAGAGGTGGGCTCTTCTGTTATTTTTCAATGATAGTTGCTTCTTACAAAACATGAATATATTAAATATGACTAATATATTAGCAAAAAAAATTAAAATAAAACTTTAATTACCCAGCACATATTAAATAATAGTTTTTAAATTTGAAATAAACTTATTATTATATATTTCTTGTTTGCAGATAATGCTCTTAAAGCAATGAAAAATTTTACAGAGCGGTAATGCCTTTAAAAAATATAATGGTTGCCGTTTAATGAATTGTAAAGTTTTAAATAATAACTGTTTCTTTTACCCACCTCTACTGCGAACCAGACTGTGCATGGAACTCTATGATTTTTTAGTAGAAAAACAGATTACATTTTCACAACATTAATTTGTTACTACAGGAACAAATCATTATATATCAGGCGATTTACAAGCAAAAGCTCAACTTTTCATATGATAAAATACAGGATGGCTTGTTTGAATGTGATTTTCTGGCAAAGAGTGTCAATTTCTCAAATGATTTTGAAAGCATGTGTGTTTTAGAAGTATTTTATCAAAAGCTTGTTAATTTTAAAATCCTACTCTGGCTTTATAATCAATAGTAAAAAGATTTATTTAAATTTTGTTTAGCAGATCTTTTGCCTCTAATTGTTAATTTTATCGACGGTTCCTACATAAACAAAGACATTAACAAAAAAGCAACTTTAGAGGACTTTCAGGTTTGAATTTTGGCTTTACATACAAAAATGAGCATATTTGTCTATTTTAACGTCGGTTTTTTTACTCTGAAAAAAGTTGATCTTTTTTTTTATTACTGTGAAAAGTATTTTCTATGTAATTGGTACAAAAAACTCAAAAATGCATTTTTGGTAGATGTTTACAAAAGGACCATCAATATGACAAATTTATCATTAAATGAAGCTAACTCACCATTCATACGACTGCAATAAAGTTTATACTGTTGATTCATCGGAACACACATTTTGGAATGGACGTCTTTATGTAATAGTTGGTGTTCTAATGAGCAGTAACTCGAACCAGGACAATGGGAGCAATCAAAGACTACATCAATATTTGTTTCAAAACAAACCGAACAAGCTCTAGGAAACATCCAGATCTAAAAATATAACAAGCACAAGGTGGACATCTCACCAGCAACACATCATCCAATATTTTGAATACAAGTACCGTCAATAACTTTATTAGTTTCACAGCAGACCTCATTAGATTGGTCCTTATATTTTTAAAGTTAATTTTATTAGAATTATGTATTACTTATTCAAAAAACTCTATAATATCTCTAAGACAGCTGGACCTTGTAAGTCCTTGGAATATTTACTCAATTTAGAGTTAAATAATAATTTTCACATTATCATCTATAACCTAAAAGGAAAAAAAGGAGATGAGATAAAGAAAATTTTAACAAAAATAAATCATTGTACATCATACAATTAAGAACCACCTAAAGTTCTTTGAGGATTTATTTACTGCAGAACATTTCGGGGCCACTTCAGCACTTCCAGTCAAGTACTGATTAATGTCGCTCAATATGTCACAACTGCTTTTGGAGCTATCCTCTGAATAAAATTATGATTAACTTATCCGAGAAACAATAAGATATTTTTAACTGTCAACACATTTATCCGGTGTTATTTATTATATTATCCAGAAGTGGTGAAAGAGCCCTTAATAAAATTATTTATTTAGGAGCTCTTATTGTTTATAATCTTCTGGTATATATATTGTGTTGTGGATGGTGAATGCATCACAAGTACGTCCCTGTTCCCCGCAACAAAGCGGAGATCATGACAGCACGGTGTCCTCTAAGAAAAACATGTCCTAGCGCAACTCTCGAAAAACTCATTCGCACGCTCACATTATGAAGCAGGAAAAGATGTAATTTGCGAGTAAGTATCAGAAATATTTAATAAATAATTTAATCACTTTTAACTAGCAATTTCAGTTTAGATACATGCACCCAGTATCCAACTGCTTGGATTATTGTAAGTATTTATTTATTATCGTCTTTATCCTTTCAGTCAATTAGCTACATTTAATTTATCCATTCCTTACATCACTCCCCTCTACACTTCCACACAACTTTTCCCAAAGATGATGCAGACACATATCTTACATAGGACAGATCTTTTGTAAAGGACATTTAAAAAAAATAATTAACCTGGTTCTCAGCTGGAGTAAGGGGTCGGTGCAATCCTTGTTCAAGAGCTATTTTCATGTTTATCCTGACATGCAACCAACTCTCCAAAGCTACCTTGCACATTTGTTTCGTTTTGACGGCATAGTTTTGCAAAATTCTACATATTTTCTTATGTGTAGGCCAATGTAACTTTTGGTGGAAAACAGTACAATATCGATATGCTTTACAGTTCTTACATGTTTTAAGGTCTTCAGATTTTATTTTGCAAACATGACACACTGAAGCGTAGTAAAATTCGTCGAAATTATTGTATTCAAAAAGAGCATTGTCGGGAGTCATGTTGTCTGAAAAGGTATCAAAAATTAAATCGATTCGTAAATGGAAAAATTTATTGGTACAAACTACCGTACTCAAAGAGTGGTTAAAGAAAAACCTGCGATGGTGATACAGCGAAAGAGTACACTTATTATTGTATAGATCAAGTTAAAAGTGAAAAACAACAAAGGATATATAAACAACTAAGAAATTAATAATAATAAATATTTTCAACAAATACTATTAGTTAGGTTATATATTTTCTTTTGTTCCCGTTATTTCCTAAAAATGCTATTTCTTTAACCAAAAACTAAGCTTATGTACACTTCACACATCCGTATGATCTCGAAATAATGAACAGATTTCTTATTCGTGAACGTAAAAAATGTAAAAAAACTCAAATATCAATTATATTTTTGTACAGTTTCTACGACCTATGGCATTACGGCATAGGACAAGGGGTGGGCACTCGTAGTACCGAGTGACAACTATAAGGCGGCGCCACAGAATAGCCGTGACGTCATACGCATTGATTTATCGTCAGCCATCTTGTATCTTGTGCACGAACCACAAAATAGAGAAGGCACGAACCACAGAATAGCCGTGACGCCATGTTGGATAATATCCGGTTCCTTGTCAACCGCCATGACACTCTTGAGTCTTCCAAAGTAGACATGGGTAACTCAACAAAATTCCTTGCGTCAACTCGGTAACTCTGGCGTAGCGCATTGCGCCGGCTCATAGAGTTAACTCAAAATTGCGCCATGGCGCAACAAAATAGGAACGTGCCGAGTGAGCTGTGCGCCGTCGCACGAACTTCCCCCCACTACGCCGTAGAATTTCAAGATGTTTGCCGGCTACTGTATCCGGTTCCTTGTCAACCGCCATGACACTCTTGAGTCTTCCAAAGTAGACATGGGTAACTCAACAAAATTCCTTGCGTCAACTCGGTAACTCTGGCGTAGCGCATTGCGCCGGCTCATAGAGTTAACTCAAAATTGCGCCATGGCGCAACAAAATAGGAACGTGCCGAGTGAGCTGTGCGCCGTCGCACGACGCACTACGCCAGTGCGCCGCACTTATAGGCTCCCAGCGCAAACAGCGCACGGCGCACGAACTGTGTTGTGCGTTACTGCGTTGGCTCGTTGATTTGATTCAGCGAGTGAGAGAATGAATGCGCGGGCGGATGTGTGTGCGCGTACAAAATGAATTAATATAGTATTCAAAAATGGCCCGCTGGCGTGATGCGAAAAGTCATCTTTACTGAACAATATGAATGACCCAACATTAACAGTAAAAATAATATATATTTTTTAAATATTATATAAAAAATATATTATTTTTTTTAAATAATAATAATAATAAATATATGGGAATTATTTTTATTTTATCAAAAGTTAATTATTTTTTTTAAAAATTCTTTATGTTCATTTTTATGATTTAAAGATCTAACTTCGTTAATAATTTGTTATTTTAATTTCATAATTTAATTATAATAAGTAAAAGCAATATTACTTAAGTATGAATGTAACCAATATTTTATTTGTAACCATATCTTATCGTTAAAAAAATAATGGTTTTATATTGTGGTAATATTTATTTTTAATTAAGCTGAAAAAATATTTCATAACTTCATAATTCATCAGTCAACTTAATTTAAATTTCTAATAAGTATTCAGTTAAAAAGCTGAGTACTGTTTTTTCAGTCAGTATGTAATCCATGGTACGACCGGGATTCGTAATAATCAATTATTCGGTAATATTAACAGATAATGCTTTAAAAAAGTAGGTAATATATTTTTTAATGAATTGTTTTTACCGATTACCTAATGAGTTGGCGTAATTGCGGGGCGCAGCGCAGTGTTACTCGTGGCTGGCCGCTAACATTCGTTTTGATTTTCGAACGTAAACGTATTCCATAATTTATTTTTTGAAATAATATTCTAAAATATGTAGGTATTGTATTGTATATAAATAACGTTTATTAATATAATTATTCTATTTCCTGTACTCACTTATAAATATCACTACTTTCCTGATTCTACATTTCATTCCTTTTAACTTTAAAAAAGCCAAAGCTGTCAACTTAGCTGTCTGTCAAAATAAAACCCAGTGGCCAGTAAAGTAAAATGTAGAAAGAAAGATTACCTATCACTCCTTTCACAATTTATACAAATGAAATAATAAGGTGTTCAATTGTTCAATAAGACTCCGCCGCAACTCAACACCTTTCGAATTCTCCCGGTCCTGCGCTAGTGTATGCGCTAGTGCGCCGTGCGTCAACACATTTAGAAGAAGTGAGTTGATACACCCGGCGCAGTGAACTGAGTTATATTGTTGAGTCTATTCCAATGCGTCTGCGCGTGGTTTGACAGGTGGTTGACAAAATTGAAACTTTAAAACAGAAAACAAAGCATGATGGAGGTTGCTATGGCTGAGGAAGTGCGGGTATTTGCTCTAAATTCGGCAAATAAATGATTTAATCTTATTCATCTTAATCCACCTTTCCATTTAATAAAAAAATGTTTATAATGTTCCAAGATTCACTGGCGGACATATTGCTTTTTTTCTATTTGACTTTTGAATGTTTATACGTATATTTTACATATTTTCAGATTTATCATGTCGGAACGATGCTGGTGTTATGTTTCCACTTGGAGAACAAATGAAATAGTCCACAGATTTCCCAGATGTGATAAATATACTTTAAGTTAGTGGATCCGCCGAATTTCGAATTCAGATAAATAATGGACATATACAAAAAAAACAGTGCCGTTCATCTGGAAGGTATGCCTAGTAATTATTTAAAATATTTTTTATAAATCTAGTCTGTGCAATTATTTTTTAAAACAGTTTTTATTTGCTTATCGGAATGTACTAAACGTCACATAGGATTTATTATATATACAGCGACGATAAATTAAATTCACTACTATATTTTGTATAATCACTAAATAATAAGTCATTGTTTTCCTTTATTTTGAATGTGTTTTGTAAATTCTTTATCTTTTTGTATTGTAACAAACTAAATGTTTTTTATTGTGATATTTATTATATTCATTATGTAATTGTCAGTTTTCTTTGCCAATTGTTTTTCTGACTCTGGCGGATTTGATATAAATAAATATTTGATTCAAATTATCGTATTTTATTTAAAACCTGCTTTATATTTTCAGAAATAAATATTAATTTAAACAAATAAATAAATAAATAAATCAAGCTAAATGTATGTGACGGTCGCTAGGTGGCGACTGTTAAAATCATAGAATTCATGACTTCATGAGTGCGCGTTCTTTATCTTCTTTATTCTGTGTATAGGAGCTACATTCGCTACATTCCTTAGTTTCTTCCTCACTTCCATCACATGTAATACACACAAATATATACAGTAATAATCTCGGCTCAAATAGCATTTACAACTATTTTTGCGTGAAGCAAATCTAGATTATAAAGACTTGAACATGAAAAAAATTTTGCCCTGAAGTTTCCCGAATCAAGTAAAGGTGAACATTTTGCTCTTCATACAAAATACAATAATAAACAACTAATGAACAAGTACGCTCAGCAATAATTATATACTGTTCTTTAAGCTCGGTTCTTTGTACGTATCGTAGCCCTGAGGATGACGTTTCTTTTAAGAACTAACTAACTAACCATCACGCCATTTCATTCATGAAGGAGTAGGCAGAGAGGATAGAACGCCATATTCCTCTATCTTGGCACACTAATTTTGCTTCGGCTACATTCATACATCTTCTCATGCATGCTCTACAATTGTTGAGGTTTTTAATAGGGCCATCCTCCATCCTTGTGTAATCTAATCACGCCAGGTCTATTCCTGTTACCTTCAACACTTGCCCTATATATTTTCTTTGTCATCCTTTCTTCACTCATATGTTCTACATGACCAAACCATCTCAGCACTCCTTTCTTTATTCTGTCAGCCAGCATTACATTCACTTCTAACTTGCTCATTCCTCACTCTATCGACCAAAGATTTTCCACACAAGTGCCTTAGTGATCGCATTTCCACCGCATTCAGTCTACTTTCATTCCTTTTTTGACAATTCTAGGTTTCACTTCCATACATCAGAGTTGTGTACACAATTATTTACCGCTAGTCTTGGCTGCTTTGACAGGTTCTTTTTGGTTCATATTTCAAGATATTTTTAATATAAATGTACATATATCTTCGTATTATCAATGATGGAAATTGCATAAGCTAGGTAAAAACAAAAAATAATAAAGCATTAAGGCTCATGAGAAATGACAAGGCTGTTGAACATTAAGAGTGGAAGTCCATTAAGCGTCGTGTTCCAGTAATTCTACTGTGGCTTCATAAACTATTCGATCAATATTTAGAAAAAAGTCATATTACAGTAGCCGGCAAACATCTTGAAATTTTACGGCGTAGTGGGGGGAAGTTTGCGCAGTACCGTTCCACCAAAGAAACCCAAGTTTTGTCTTCTGCGCATTCCACCACTACGCCAAAAAATTTCAAGAAGTGTGCCGGCAACTGTACAACGCGTTGGAAATTTTGGGAAGTAAGTATATTCGCTAGGAAAGCTTGAGAAAAATATCGAAATGAGGATGACTGCTTAGGAAGCTTAGGATCAATAAAATGAAAATGAAACTACACTCAATACTGTGAAAATGTAGCAGCTCATACTTATCTGTGAAAAATTATATGCGATAAAGTAAAAAAAACATGAAATAAGAAGCGAATTGAGATTTATTTATGGCGTAATCGATAGAATTAAGAAAAACTCGCAAAAATGGTTTGAGCATAAGGAACATATAAGTAAGGTTAATAAAGAAAACATACAGGATAAGTATCTACTGAAGGCAACAAAAACAGAGAGCTTCCGCAAAATACTTGGCAAGCTCAAAAAAATAGGCATTAAAAACGGCGCTGTTAGAAGCTTCAATGAATGACGAATCTACATGAGCTAATATATAAAAGCGAATGACACAATGGTAGTATATCAGAACATTATAGTTTGGTGTTCTAGCCATTCGGTCTTCTCCTTCAGTGAAAGGGAAGATGGCAAACTAGTTAGTTACGTACGTAGTTACTTTTTCACCTCTGCAACTATAATACAAGTATCCTAGTCTGTGGAATCCTTTAGTATTTACAGCCATCTTCAATTACTTTTCTCTCTTCTTGTTTTAGCTACATATTTATATCTATACTTCGACCAATATTTCGTAAAATTACCTGGCACTTATTAAAAAAGACTAGTCTATTGCATGGATCACGTGTGATAAATACCAACTGTAATACAACTTGTTACTATTCCTATTATTTTGCTCTTTTTATTTCATTTTCGCATCGACACTTCAAGTTCTTATGGACATTTCTGTGTTTAGTTCAGAGAGGTTTTGTTGGTATTTTTCGATTGGGAGGCTTTAGGCTTTGTCATGGCTTTGTGTATTGTTATGGTTGCAATGTAATTCGGTGCCAAATTTATTATAATAGTATTATTTTTTAAATTATTATTGAGTATGGATTTATATTCATCAAACATAGTAATTTCAAATCATAGTACTGAAACATCAAAAACGAATTCTGACAGTCACGAAAATGTTGGTTTATGTGATGACACAAAAACATTTCAGTGTGCCCATAATTCTTTCGAAGAAAGTTATCCCGTTGATTCGTTATTAGATACACCATGTGAAAAGGTTATAAAACGTGCATTGAGACACCAAGCAAAGCGTAGGCGAAAAAGAACACATAGTTCATCTCGTCCACTGCCGAGAATCATAGTTAAACCTCTTCCACCCCAACCACCCGACAGGCAAAACGAATATGTTATAGCGCAAGAACCTAGTAAGAAAGTAATCAAAACTCCTACTATGAGGGAAGTTTTGGCTTCTATACCGGGATTCAATATTAAACCTAGAAAGCGCTATGGTAAAAAGTTATCTACGGCTGCACAATTACAACAAACTAAAGAAGGCTGCATTGATTTGGAAACTCCCGATTCTATATTTGTTAACACTAATTTACGGGCACTTCTGAATGAGCATACATTCTCACTTCTTCCATCTCTGTACCAATATAAGCTAGGACAACTTTTGCCTAGTGTGGATCGTCCAGGATCATCAGGCCGATTGAGTTCTTCAAGTTTGAACAATGAGTTTTTTGCTAGAGCATGCTTGGAATGGCAGGACAGTCTCTCTGAAGGAGAATTTACTCCGGAGCACCAACAAAAACTAAGGACAGAAGCTGAAAAAGAAAAAAGTAAGCTGGACCCATGGAAACTTAAGCACTTTGAACCTATTTGGGGTGAAAAGGGAAATTCAAACATGCAAACTTCAGTATCGTATGACACGGATAGACCCTCTCTAAAGACTACTATCAAATTACGACCAACTGCATCCATTACGAGTAGTAGTACTGTCGTGCATCGTAAACATTCTAGTAAATCTTCTGAAATACCAAAACGTATGAGGACTGTGGGGGCTGTTACCAGAGCTTCAGCTCGGGTAGAGACCGATGTGTGCAGCACAGACAACAGTCACAGTTCTCAAAACGGAAGGCAGTTAGGACGCATCCCAGATTTGCTTCCTTTAAAGAACAAAGTAAATCGATTGCAAGCCCAGTACGTTGTTTCTCTGCCATCAACATCCCACTATGTGGATTCATCTAACCCTTTAAATTTCACTACGGTACAGTCAACGGTTGATCCTATTAAAACAGATGATAATATACAAGCTGTTGATCCATTGCTTATACCTGAAAACTCTTCGATCGAATCAGACTTCAAAACGGAACATGAACAAGAATTATGCATACCTGTTATACCTATATGTGAATCAATTCAGATCAACCCAATATATGATGATAACAGACATTGTCATACTGATGGCACAAAACATTCCTCCACTGAAATACCTGTCGAATCATCGCCATGTTTTAATACTGAAGATCAGAGAAATGACGAAAGCCAATCTATGTTTGCATCGCACAACTCAAAACAAAGTGAGGAATCTTATAAAAGTGTTCACATTGCAAATACAGATATAAATAAACAAGATATTTGTCGCACGCCCATGGAAGAATTCGAGGAGCATTCAGTGCATAAGAGGTCCACAGATTCACAAGATTCTGTGGATAATAAAAAGTTAAAAATGTGCAATCAATTTATTCAACTGGAAATTGAATCTTTATCTGTCCAGCAAGAATCATCATTGCCAGTTGACGGACACTGCGCAGGAACTAGGAATATTGCCGAAACTGCTGGCCAACATCAAGAGCAGTGTGAGCCTTGTGAACCTTTAAATAATACATCAGATAATCTGCAAAATCAAACTTTTCAAGATTACCATGAAAATCAAAATTGTACACCATTTTCAGACCTAAATAAAACTGAATTAAATTGTAATTCAGACTTTTTTGATGTTTCAAAAGATGATATTGTAGGCGAAAATAGTAATGATTCTACATCCAACGAGGAAGCTGATTCAAAATCTCATTTCCGAAATTCTCCTAAGCATAGTATGAATGATAATCAATCGTTAGTTTATTCCATCAACAAAAGTGACGACCGAGACGTGTGTGGCGAATCACAATCCTTAGAAGATCAGTGTAACACAAGTGAGGCGGGACAGTATCACTGTTCCTTTAATGACACTGAGTTTCACAACCAGAATTCTTCAAATATGGACTTATTCAGTAAAGGTGTTGCACAACTGCATCCCAACTCAGTTATACTCCAACAGCAGGAGGAAGGAAACATGGACGGATTAGACTATTCCAACAATTCGGAAGAAGAATGCCCTCACAACTCTCCGGAGCGATTACACGATGGCAAACATATAGGAATGGAATCTGAAGATCGATTCAATGATGCCGAATCATTCTTACTCGAATCTGATGAAGTTAACAAGCCAGAGGGTATGTTATTAATCTATTATCCCTTGATCCTTTTAAAAATTCGAGAAACTTAAATATGTTACATTTTTTTCGTCATATTAGAACACTAATTATTTATACATAGATGATTGGGTAGGCTTTCAAATTCGTCAGAGTATTAAGTATAAATTTGTAGATTTAAATATTAAGACCTGATTAATAAAACTAGTTTTATAGGTGGAGGTCTTTTTTTGTGAAATAATTTTTAAATTTAATTTATCGGCTATCGCCAATTGCTTGCTACTAGGGAATGTGGGCGGCTGTAAAGGCCGATAGTGGTAGCTTTGTGGCCATTACTGTCTAATTGTCGGTGGCTATGCGCGTTAGACACGCTATGTCAGCCGGCGGCTGTGGAGGCCGCAATAGTGAAAAAAATTATAAAGATCTTAATATTATTTTTATAAAATCTATTGAAATACACAAACATGCTTTCAAAATCAGTTGTCATTTGTGAAATTAACACTGCCAGATTTTGAAGTCTGCCTCTTGCATTTATACATAAATAATATTTTTTCTTAAAAATATTAATAGTTTTATTATACAAGTAGTGTCAAAATTTTTAGTAAAAAATAAACATGTCAACATACAAACATTGTCAGTATCAAAAAACAACAAAATAGCTGTATTCACTGTTTTTTATTCATATTTTGTGACTTTCATTCCTCCTCTTGAATTCTCCGACTTGTATTCCTCCGTCCACATTGTTGAAAACTTACTTCACTTTATCTTCTAAAACTTAAATGTTTGACACATGTCTTACATAGAAATGAATATTCACGACTGTTGATTAATAATAGGTTAGATTATTTTCATTTCAATTCATTTGCATATATTGTTATAACTTTTGATTTATTTGAGTTTGACATATCATCTTAATTAAAAGAAATTAATATCCACCATTTACTAATAGTTGCTCACATCACGTCAAAAATTTGCTCGCCAGGAGAAAAAATAAAATTGATTTAGTAAAATATACAACCAATTCATCATATTCATTTATTAAATGTCGTTTTTGAAGTAACTTGAATATTAAATAATGTATACAATATTTCTAAACTAGCTGTTCGTACCCGGCGTTGCACGGGTTAAGGATTGAGTTGAAAATAACTTTGTGGGGGGAAACAAAGGTTCGATTCAAACGGTATAGAAAATATCAGGGGGAGAGGACAGAGTAAAAGGGGAGGGAGAAAATGTCACCTATGTTACTCATCGGGTCCTAAAGAATAAGTTTCCAAATTTTGAGTCTGATCGGTCGAACGGTACAGATTTGCATCATAAATATATCAGGGGGAGGAAAAGGGTAAAAGAATAGGGGGGAAATGTTGCCTATGTTGCCCGCCGAGTCCTAAAGAATAAGTTTCCAAATTCTGAGTCTGATCGGTCGAACGGTACAGATTTGCATAAAAAATATATCATGGGGAGGGGAAGGGGTAAAAGAATAGTGGGAAATGTCGCCTATGTTACCCGCCGGCTCCTAAAGCACAAGTATGCAAAAGGGTCCTAAAGCATAAGTATGTAAAACCAACAGAAATGTAATTACTATTAATTGTTAGGACTTATTACTAGAAATGTATTTCCATAAATAAAACTACCAAACACCCCCGGGTTTGCTTGAAAATGACCAGAATGAAATCAAACAAAAACAATTATTAATTATGTAATTATTATACATTGATACAAAAAGTTATTTATCAACTAATATATCCAACCGATAACGAGCAGGGCAATCAAAGGCCAATAACAATTAATAGTCCATAAACGATAACCAAGTGAAGAAGTCGAAATATATACTGGTGAATCTGAAAAACACAACGCAGGTAACAGCAAGTAAACAACTACTGAATTGGCTCTCACGCGTTATCGTGCGCCCGCGTCGAATCCGTGCCATACCTCACCTCCCCCTCCCTCGTGTCTCCTTCTGTTATTTTTCTACCTGGCATAATAATAATGGTACATGAGTAAACTAATAGTGTAATTACGTTGATACGCACTCGTGGTTAATTTCCACTTTTCAGAGGGCAGATCCCCGGCTACGATCGCCGCTCTGACGTGCTATCAAACAATTTGGGGAGCGATGATCACTAAGGAAGGGATGGTGATGGAAAAATTTAAATGAAAACATTCAAGTTCGAATCGTACATATATTTACATAATTGAAATTTGAAATTAATCGTTAAATCTAACCTTATTATCTAACCTTATTTCTACCTTTCTACCGTCGTGAACGTGGCGACGTCCTGGTCCGGCGACGCGACGCTGTACGCATCACGGAGCGACGTCGCCGCGCGATTCCCTCGCGCTTCTGCTCCAGCGACGCCGAAGGTGACGCATGGCGTGAGGCCCATCTCACGCTGGTCTCCTTCTGCGCTGGCGGCGGGCTGGTTATCGCCCTGATAACCAGCTGACCATCTCCAATGGTCTTCGGCTCCGCCCTTGTCCTCTTCTTCCTCGTCCGTAACAGCGGCCACGTCAGGCTACATCAATCCACCTGACGCCGCTGTTGGTGGACTTCAGGCGTCCTCCTCAGCCGGCTTGACTGTCGCCTTGACAGTCAAGATCACGTCAGACCACCCGGCTCTCCAGGGAGTCTTCTTCCTCCGCTGGGGCTTCTCGGCGTGGTCCTCTCGACTGTCGCTCTGACTAGCCGAGATCTCTTTGCTCTTCTTTTCGGCACTCCTTCCGCGGTTCACTTAATTGGTGGTCGGCCGACAGCCACCTCATCGCTGCCGGCCGACGCCGTAATTCACATCACAACCCCACTTCCAACTAACTACTGTTTCACTAAACTCCCAAGTCCCAACTGCTTGTCCAACGAACCACCCCCAACTACTTCCAAGTCCCAACTGCTCTTCCAACCATCTACTCCCAACTGCTTCCAAGTCCCAACTGCCTGTGGGAGTGTCCAAGCAGGGTTTTTATACATTTCAGCGTTTTGGCCTTATTTTTAAAACTTATTTTTAAACTATGACATAATCTCTAGCAAAAATACATTACTACAACTAGATTAAATACAATTAATTGATAATTTTATAATTATGTACATTTAAAATTAATAAATTAATCCTACTCATTGTACTATAATACTATATCTACCTACTATTATATCTACCTATAATTATATATTAAAATATCGCAATCCAGCTAACTTTTTATTATCTGCTGCTCTTATATATATCTTGTTATTAATAATTAGTCTAATCAAACAATAGATGGAATGCGCGTCTAGGTACATTTAGCTTTTAGACCATCCCGGCAAACGTCAACACGATTTATTGCCGTTCGAGACAAATATGGAAGCAAAGCGAGATTTTTCTACAATGCATGTTAACCATGTTAAATGTCAATTTTAGAAACTAATAGCTTCCTTAGCACGGATTCGGAGAAAATTTGGTAAAAATCATGTACCCCGTCTCCTTAGAAATTAATGGCCCTGTAGCACATGTGCAGCCAGGACAATGAGGGTGTTGGCTTCGAAATCTTACAAAAAAACGACCACCCTGAAGAAAGAGAACGAATTTGACGCGTTTTTCACAATAAAAATTACTATGAATACATCAACGTCATGCACTTATACTATTTTTATTACCCTAAAGTGTTGTTGAATATTATCGAAAATTTTAATATTCAATGACCGTCACCTCCGTATTCCGGTGTATTTCATGATTGTTGTCGTAGTATGAAATGTAAATAAATAAAAGTAATAGTATTAAACTTTCATTTAGCATATTCCTTTGATTTACTTTAAATTCTTATCTTGATTTTGTATGTATATTTTCTTTTCTTTTTATTTTTCTTTTAGATTTAGATTCTTTAATTATCATTTTTTATTACTACATAAATACCATATGAGAATAACTGCCACAGAACAGATTTTTACCTATTGTGGCAGTTATTAGTATCTTTTATTAACTAATGTAAATGTAAATAAACAATAAATAAATAAAATAAATAAATACATTTTAATTCTGCTGTATTTACGCCCATTTTGACCATCACCCTGAACGGTGTAGATTTGTATAGAGAACAAATAGATAGACATATATTGAATTTTATAAGTATAGATGTATTTTAAAATAATTTGTACACCTCGTTTCTTTAAAAAAAAATAAGTTTTGGTTATTTTTTGAAACTGGCAATGGAAAAACAATGCACTACTCGATACATTTTTAGCGATACCGTAATTTTTAATTGCGCCAACTGCCTGCCGAATTAACGCTGCGAGTCCGAATAAAGTATCTATTGATTGATATGTTATGTATCTAATTTAGATTGCTCATATTGGCAATATAGGATGCTAACACCATATCCAGAATAAGACAGTTGGTCCATATTTTTTGCAACATTTCTTACTTTCACTTGTGTTCATTGAATTTTACAACAGCGATTACATGAATCAAGCTGAATTTTTTAATACAAATATGCCTGCCCGACAAATCATGGTTCTTTAAAATACTTTGAAGCATATTACAATCGGCATAACATTAAGATCGATAGTCTATTTTGGGTAAATTTGTTTCAAAACTGTATTCGATTCCCGATGAAGTCACACTCTTCACTTCTCAATCACTTCTACGTGATTTTCTCAAGTCTTTGTATTTTTGTGATTTGTTTCACTATAGTAATTGGTCCATGAGCGGAATTATTACTGTACTATAAGCCTCATGACCCAATTACTATAGCGAAACACATCAGTTGTAGCTCCAACCGGGAACCTGAACAGCCAAAATACTATCATTACAAGGGAGCTCTAGGAATATAGCTCAGAATTATTATCCATAAATATTTTAAATCTGATTACATATTGCAATAACATTTTGGCGGCTCTCATAGCCTAGTGGGTATAACACTGACTTCTCACACCAAGGTTCTGGGTTCAATTCCCGGCGAGGTCACAATTAATCTATGTGTTCTGTAATTGCCTGGGTGTTCTGTAATTGGGCCTCTTGGCCGGTTGAAGGTAAATAAAAAAAACACAAGAAAATCTTGAGGACTGATTGGTAGAATGGGTCTTTAAATTCTCCATTAGTGGGTGTAATGTGTCCTTAATGTCATTCCACTCCTGTGGCTGCCTTGACAGTCCTTCTCCATTCTTTCCGATCTTCTGTTACATGCTAGACTGTGTAGAGTGATGGTCCTATCATTTATTTTATTTGATCTATCCATCTCATAGTCTATGTCTTGGATGTTGGGTGTCACTAGTACCTTCCCACTATCTTCGCCAAATTGCACTATGTATCTAAAATAATTTAGCATTCGCCTTATGGACAAGGTGTTCAGTCGGTCTTCAGACTTATCAGCTCCCGGATTAGACAAGTTTTTACTTCAACTATCCATAGGATACTTGCATACTTAAACGTAAAGCAGCGCAAACTTCACGTCTTGAACATGTCCAGGATGTTTCTTCTTTTTGGTGACAGGTTTAACATCATATAGCACAACGGACAATACAAAAGAATTTACCCCTGTTTTATAGATTTTTCTCCTAGTAAATCATTTATATTAAATTTGTAAGATACTTTCCTCGATATATCCACAAATTTTTTTCGTGTTTTTTTAACTTTTTTTTGGCAAATATTTACCGTTTTCTACACGAGTACATACGATATTCACATTTTTTTTTTTAAAATACAAAGGACAACTCTCTGCTGCGTGAGATTTTCCAAAAATTTATTTTCTTCTTATTCTTTAGTTTCTAAGCTCTTTCGAGTGAAATGTCATTTTTACTTCATACCTTTGCGAGTTTTTTGAAATTTTGGAATTTGAAACTTGATTATGATGGACACGCCTATAATGCATGATTTCTAATTCATCATTTATTTCTTCTTATTTTTAAACACTTTAATCATCTTTTACACATTTTCGGCATTTTTTTGGGGTTTTTTCGACATTTTTTCGCACATATTTACCGTTTTCTCCGCGAGTATACACGATAATCACATCAAATTTGGCTTGGTCATCTTCTAGTTGTAATGAAAATATTCTACAAATTAGCGGAATACTTACTAGTTTAAAGGCATTTAATCTTTCAATCTACCTTAAATATTTAAAGATGTGGTGAAACAAGGCTGTGACGAGGGCGTGGTGGGAGTCGGACTGCACACCGTCGATGGAATATCCCAAGCAGGATCCATGGCAATGACCTTAGTCAACCCACACAATGCTAACGTTCAGGTAACGTAAGGTCATTTCAGAGCTGTTTTAAAAAGATTATATCATATTCTTCAGTTCTCATAGAAAACCTTTCCAAATTGTTATTGTTTCGGATGATCTTGTTTTATGTACGTAACTTCAAATAGACAATTTCTTGGTGGAAACCATTAGTATTATACACTTTATATTATTTTATTGTAACAATATTAATTTCAAAACTGATTGCGACATTATATTCTTATGGGTGCTACACTTATGTATACTGTAAGTCACTGCGATATAGAGTTCTGATAATCAGAGTCCAAATATCTAGACATATTTGAAACAAACTCAAAAAATGTTTTTTTCATTAAACTTAATAATGTAAGAAGTTGCATGGGTGTGGGAAAAGCAAAGGATGTATGTCAGGACAGAAGTGTATGACGCTGCAGGAGGAATGTAGCCTGATGATATATGAGTGTATGTATTGAATTTAATTATGTACCATTTAAAACCTTAATAAAATTTTATGTACACATTTTGATTGCTCTATAATGTAAACATATGAATTATTCAGCTGTATTCTGAAAATTACTACCCCAACACCACAAATTGTGACGTACATATTTATTCAAGCCTGTGTAATTACTTAATTAAATTACATTTACGATTTTTGCAACTTTAGACGAGACCTTTGAAGCAGAAATTGCATTCTGTGTTTTTATGTCTTCAAATGTGATGGTGCAATATCATTTTTCAACATCTAAATTTGTGCAGTAATGGCATATAAACCATTTTAAGTTAAAATAGGTACACCAATAATTTGTTACATATACATGGATTGTAATATCGGATCTACATGGATATCTGGGAATTCTTATAAAAGACTCCACTGATGTCTGGGTGTTCTTATAAAGGACCTGATTATTTGATATCGAAGCCATATTTATATCACCACACAAACCAGTCATTGCGATCTGGAGTTTTTTCTAAAATATAAGTTTTTGGTGAATATTATGTATGTAAAATAAATAAATTTACCAAAAATCATAAAACTCATGAAAAAAGCCGTTAATTTTGTGAAAAACGTCTGTATTTTTGCTTATTTCAAGAAATGATTTCGAAAATGGAGTATTTATTATGCTCATACGAGGATCAATATATTACTAAAATACCCGATATTGACCTACTTGCTGTTCTCGCTTACGAAAAAATCGAAATATTTTTTCAATTTCGTCTAATTTCTAAACAATTTCAAATTATGTGAACTGAAATTTATTGATTTGTGGCGCTGGGCCTAAAAATTATTTTGAATTATGAATTACTGGGGGTTTTGAATTCTTCATTATTCATTCTACTATGAAATTATTATGTTCATCTGCTATGAAATTAACATTTTGGGGTTTGAAAATTTTCAAATTATCAGGGTTCGAATTAACGGGTATTCACTGTACAGTAATCCCCCGTTCATCGCGACCCCGGCGAGTGCGGATTCGTTATATCGCGATCTTTTTTTGTCTAGGCACTTGTTTGGTCATGACATGTACCAAGAATTGTCAAAATGAATGGTGACACATATGTACTATCTTATTTCTCGCTCAGTCTCATGCTGCACACGCACAAACATTGCATATGTAAAATTACAAGCGTGAGTGAGACAAAAAAACGCCGAAACCTGGTCCCTAGTAGGGTTGAGTCAGCGCATTTGAGTTTATCAGTGTTCTTCAGTGTAAGCTTAGCTCCAATTTCAAACCCATCCTAATCAAATTAACTAGATATTTTTATCGCTTCGTAATTTTTAAAATGTTAAAAAGACAATGCAAAGAATCAGTTAAGAAAACTCGCATTGTAGTGACTTTAAAAAAGAATCTAAAAATTATCGAAAGTTACAAATTACAGTTGCGGGAAGGGATTTCAAACTGGCCGAGTCTACAGTGCGATAACTGTGCAACAAAAAGACAGAATTTAAAGGACTGGTTAGAGTGTTACTCCAATTACAGCGACGAAAGTCTCACGAACCAGAAGTTTTTTGATGACGGAAATAGAAAATTTATTAAGCAAATGGATAGAGGACCTACATCAAAACCACATGCCCAAATCATAATGAATAAATCACAGTCTTTGGGATCATTTAGAATCTCAACATGGAGGAGAAGAAATTTTTAAAGCCAGCAAAGGTTGGTTTTATCGGTCCAGAAAACGATCAAACTTGCATAGCCTTAAAATGATCGGCGAATCAGCTAGTGCAGATGAAAAATCGCTGAAAAATATCCAATGGAGTTCCGTGAAATTGTGGAAAGAGGAAATTATCCACCAAATTTAATTTGGTGGATAAGACGTACGTTTATTTCCATAGACGAAAAGACTGCTTCTGGATTTAAAGCGTTTAAGGATCGCCTAACGCTTCTTCTAGTCGGAAACGCATCACGCAGGACTGTCGTACGCTCTGGAAAATGACGTCTCCGAATCTGTTCCCGTGCGAAAATTATGTGTTAAAACCATTGAAAAAGCCCTTTTTCTTCACAATCAATGCATGGAGTTGTTAGAAGAGAACGATGAACTGAACGAGCGAGTGAGTGCTGTGAAATGTGGCTGTAATGCATTAATTACTTGATAGTTATCGGCAATTTTTTTACAATAAACGTAGAGGCCAAAAAAGGGAATTTAAATTCCTTTTTGCAACGCGGAACAAAATGAACGAATTATTAATTATTTAACGTAAGCCATTTTGCGTTATTAATATTGTTTTTTTTATTAATAAAGTGTTTTTTGAATATTACAATGTTTTTCTCAAAATCCCCCGTTGATCGCGAAATTTCGCTTATCGCGACCGTGTCCAGAACGTATCCCCCGCGATGAACGGGGGTTACCTGTACTAATATTATTATAAAATTTGATAAAAATCAGTTTGTTTCACACACATCTGCTTATTCCTTCATCCAAAGAGTTCAAATATTAAAGTGAAGCCAATATTTTCATCATAATGATAGAAATATTGGCATTTGACAGATTTCTTACTACATACACGTGTGTGGGGTTAACTATCGCCAAATAACAATCTTGTTATTTTCAAAAACATGTCCATGCTGGTCCAAATATTTGTTATTTATTAGTACAGTGGAACTTCAATTTAGAAACTTTCTTAAATAAAGAAATACATTGTAGACATTGAACCTTGAAACAAAATTGGTCGTGAATTATTTCTGTATAGCGAATTCTCAATAACAATGTTATTTCTCAGAATTTGATACTTTATGATTGTTGATCGGCATGAAATTACTTCATGTTTGTTCCCAGCAAATGTAGCAGTTTAAGAAATAGGTTTCAGATGAGATTATCAGAGGATTGAACAATATAATATGATGCTGTGACCCCACAATAATTCCGGCTCCACAAGGGAGTAGGGTTCTGCCATGAGCGATTAGGTTAAGTGTGGAAAGCCCCTGATTAACAAGTAATTTAATATAAAATTTGTGATGATAATGCAAAATTTATGTACTCGTGAAAAACTTTAAAAAAACATTGAAATGAATTATTTTTGAAAATTCTTTAGATTCTGTAATTCTTTGATAGATGTAATTTGTTCTTCCGCCTCTGATAACGGCCATTTTTTTTCCATCCAGTGTGAATTGTTACATACTACTTTACTTTTCCATATTTCCTTTCCTAGATTCCTGCTTCATTTTTCTTATCACAGCCCATTTTGGGGTTTTTTCCTGGCCAGGTGTGACACCTAATGTGATTCTTATTACATTATTATCTTAAGAACTTATCTGAAAAAGTATTCAATTTGAAAAGGAAAAGTTTGTGTTTAAATTAAATGCTATCCACGTAGGTTGAATGTTTTATAGTAGTTCATGTATTCACTTTTCAACAAGCCTTTGTAATTTTTACTTTTGAGCTAAATAAAACAATTGCAACATCAGCAGGTCCCACTCTTTTGAAAATTTCTAACCAACAGCTAAAAAAATTTCTGTATCTGTCCTACAGTCAAATTACACTTTTCCCTAATAGATTGGGCCTAATTTATCTCGGAGAAATTTTCATTTTATGGTTTTGATGCATGATCGAAATTATTTTTCTAAGATATATAATTCACAGAATACTTATACTTGTATATTTTCTCCCACTATTCTGTATTAATTATATGCTGAAAACCTATTCATCCGGACTCTGGACTATACGGTTTTTTAGATCCATTAATTCAGGCAATATTAAAGAAATGGGCCACAAATGATCCCATCCAAAGACCCCATCTAAACAAATAAACCTCTGAAAATAAAAAAGTTCGTACTAAATTATTATGTATGTACCTATATGTAAAATCTTGTATAAATAATTCATTGGACATCATCAGAATTCAATCACGCAGTTTCCTAACAGAGCTAGGTGATCATTAATTTGAATGCTGTGATATAAAATAATTAAATGGATCTGGACCCCAATCAGTCACTCAGCAAAGTCCAGGAGACTGAGCCTACATTTACAGGACTTCAATCCAGTTCAAAGTCCAAACTTCCGTAGCGTAGAGAATGTATAACAGCAGGATTCACACTTGCAGTTAGGTGACGATTCCGCAGTTGATTTTCCTTTTGCTAGAAAGTGCTTCTACTGACTTCACTCTGTGATTTCGTTTCTTGCCCTTTCTGTGGGTTCAAAATGATCAGGCTCTTCTAGTTAGTTCTTCTTTAGGTGCAATCATGAACTTGTTTTGCATGTGTTGCTTTTTGTGTGCATTTGGCCCATATTCTTACACACTAAATTGACTTTTTCCACCATTTTCGAAGATTCTCGAGGCTATCGGGATAATAATAGTAGCAATGGCATATTTTATTTATTTATTAATCATTTTACACCAGACAATTTTTCCTTTAGCGCTTCTATAAAGGTACAGAATGGTAACTTATCAAATTTCATTATTAATTTTTATATTACATTTCTTCAAGAAATGTGGGGAGCAGTGCATGCAGAAACATGTTGATAACTTATATTGCTTGAGCATATTTTTGTTATTCACATTTGTTTTAATTAAATATTGTTATTATATAAATAGAAAGGCAGTACATATTTGTTTTCATTAGTTGCTGAGAATTAACAATGAAATTGTTATTTTCAGGTAATTCCTATGCAAGAAGAACTGGAGGTAAGATTGCAGGAGGGAAACTTCCCTGTCCAGCAGTGGGAAATGGATTCAGACAATACAAATAATTATTGGACTTCTAAGGACAACACTACACTGTTCACACCCAATACGAATGATAGAAAATCTCCCACATACAAAGAGCACCCTTTAGTACACACGGGGCAAGTTAAGCTGGAACTGGAAGTGACCCTGACTCCTGTGGAGGGAATGAGTGAATGTGCGACTTCTAGCTGCGATGTCATTCCTCCCACGACTATTGTATGTGTATCCTCAGCTTCGCAGGGGGCCCCTGCCGTATTACCACAGGAGGGAGCTTCCGGAACATCCTCGGGGCATACCGTAGTGGCTTCGTCCAGCGCTCTGCCATACCTCTCTGTGACCAGCAGCACCACGCTCAGGGCACTACCGATGCATACTAAACCCAAATCTAAATCTCTCTCCAAAGATGCCACAAATGTAAATAGCAGGTGAGGTTTAGATTATATACCCTTTTTAAGGCTAGACATCCGTTTTCCAAATGTCAAATGTTGATGTAAGGTGTCAAGGCGAGAAAGGCGAGAACGAGACGTCAACAAACCTAATATCAGATAAATATTGCACTAACGCTGTTCGTAGCCAGAAAGACTGCAAAGAAAAGAGACAACCCTATAGAGTGCGGACACTGAAATACATGAAAACACACAAGAGAAGCTCGTGCTTGTGTATTTTTTATCCGAATTCCGAATGTTTTAAAGTGGCACATTCACTGCAAATGCATATTTTGACATTATTTTTTTTACAAAAATGAGGGTTTTTATTGTTCGTTTATATCAGAACGTATACGCTAGACTGCAATTTTTTTAGGATGATAACTTAGATAGAACTTTTATTCTTTTATAAAAGTAATAAACTTGACATTATTTACAATAATTAAGAAAATGTATGCTTATAGCATTAAGAGGCTGCTATACCTCGCGAGTTTCATAATTCTGACGAATGTTGCACTTTTTTGCCACACCACGAGCGCTGGCGTAGAATTTATCGACGTCAAAATACTTATATTTACGTTTTGGTACATGCAAATTATCTGAACCAAGCAAAACAAATCATAGAAATGCGCTAACATTAACACCCGACATTCCAATTGTGAGAGAACGCAAGTTTTGCTAATTCAACAAATCGCTTGATACATTTCGTGTAAATGCAATTTCTTGAATCATCGATTAGGGATGTAACCAATGTAGTACAAGGTTTACAATACGATCAATACAATACGATGGATTTTTTCTTTCTTAATTGTTAACGCGCAAGATTAAACAATCTTTTTATTTCGTTAGTATTTTTTTTAACTTGTATATTACTTTTAACATTGTTATTAATTTTCTTTGGCATTGAATAATTGTATCGAGGGTGTAAAGTAATACTTTACTTTTTGTATCTATTTTAAATATTAGGTCCTTACATATGAAATTGATGTTTTGCCGTACTGGCAAATTTGATCTCATATATCTTCTCTTTGGTTAGGAATTCCAAATCCAAATTTATACAGCTATTTACTCATGTATTTGTGTTTTGAAAATTATAATTCATTTGTTTTTTCCTCAATTGTTTTTTTCTTTGCGTCACTCAGTTTACAAAATGAAAAACTTGAAATATCGCGTTATTTATGAGTACGAGTTCCACCGTGGCACCAGTGCTGCAGAAACGGCTCGAAGGATTAATGATGTGTATGGCGACGGTGCCGCAAAAGAAAACACAGTGCGTTTTTGGTTCCAACGTTTTCGTTCTGGAAATTTCGACCTGCAGAACAAGCCCCGTGGACGGCCGGAGACCAAAGTTGATAATGAAGAAGTGAAGGCTATTGTGGAAGCGGATCCATCGCAAACCACATTCGAGTTAGCTGCAGGCTGCGGTGTTAGTGATAAAACTGTTTTAATCCACTTGAAGCAAATTGGTAAGGTGAAAAAGCTTGAAAGGTGGGTACCCCACGAATTGAGTGAAGCAAATCAACAAACGCGCGTTGACTGCTGCGTTGCATTACTCAACCAGCACAATAATGAAGGGATTTTAAATCTTAAATCTGGCCATATGATTACGGCAGATGTCTTTTGTCAGCAACTGCAAACCATGATGGAAAAGATAGCTGCTAAACAACCGAGGCTGGTTAATCGCTCTAGGCCACTGCTGCTTCATGATAACGCTAGACCACACAGTGCACAACAGACGGCTACCAAATTAGAGGAGCTTCAATTGGAATGTTTAAGACATCCACCGTACTCTCCGGACCTTGCCCCAACAGATTACCATTTTTTTCGAAATTTGGATAACTTCTTGCAAAGGAAAAAATTCAACTCCGATGGGGCAGTCCAAACCGCCTTCAAAGATTTTATTGATTCCCGTCCGAATGGTTTTTTTAGTAAAGGGATCGATGAACTACCTATGAGATGGCAAAAGTGCATAGATAGCAATGGTACATACTTTGATTAAATAAAAATATTATAATAAAAAAAAATCGGCTTTATGTTCCTCCCATACTAAACGCCAATTTCATATGTAAGGACCTAATATAAACCACACAAAAATAAATCAAAATTTAAAATCATTCAAAATGTACTTGTAGATTCTTGCCTTAAATAAATTATGAATCGAAATATTCAAGCAACTTTGTCCTAATATCAATAGTTATCGAGATATTGTAACTTTAAAGTTTGCATTTTTATAAATATTTCTGAATTTTCTTCTGTAATACGTAAAACTATAATGAAATTAACTTATATTGATATCTTTAAAGTCATTCGCATTAATACAAGTAAAATAAAATGATAATAACTTTGCAAAAAATATATTTTGTAAAATTTTTGCAAACCTTTTAAGTACCATTTGCAAACCGCTTTTAAGACGGTACATTCACTGCAAATGCATTTCGGCATTTTTTACAAAAATGTAGGTTTTTATTATTCATTTATATCGAAATGTATATGATAGATTGCAATTTTTAGGGCGATAACTTAGATAGAACCTTTGTTCTTATATAAAAGTAATAAACTGAACATTGTTTACAATAATTAAGAAAAATATAGGCATTAATCCACAGGCCGCAGCAAAAAAAACTTTTTAATGTTCCCGGGCGAAGAGTCGTTCGTTGAAAATTTGTATGTAAGCATAATATTTTTTTATATACGTATAAAGTTTACTTAATTATCTAGAAACCGTACGTAAGATATTAAAAAATATTCAATTTTTATAAAGTTATAATGGTTTAAACTTGCAATAAATTTTTACGTATTTTGATGCTTTGCAAATGTTATTTATTCATATAAAAATATGATTTTAAACGATATATTGTATCTATATTCGCACTTTGAGTCTTTATTCATTATTAAAAAGCTACATTTTTTATTAAAAACATGTTAATTATTATTTTAAAATAAAAATTCTAAAGTGTGAAATGTGTCAAGAAATGGCACAGTTTTTAATCAGATGCCGCGTGCCGTGCGAGAGAGGCGGGAACTTTTCTGTAGCTCTTCACTTTTTCATAAAAAAATCACTTTAAAACGTGTTTTTATGCCAAATTTGACATTAGTTCAAAATAATATTATATGTTCGAAAGCAATCTATTCATCGCAGATAATAATGTTTTTTAACTAGTTTTGTATTAAATTCCATTTCTACTCATAATATCTAATATTAAACGTACGTCACTTTCGCTTGTGTGCTTTGGTGACCGCTATGTTGACTATGTTCGTGTTGATATCATTGTTATTTGAAAGTCAAGTAAGATATTAATTTAAGACATAATTTTTAAAATATAGATAAATGGTTTTTAATTCAATACATATTGTTGTAGTAGTTTTTTGTTTATTTTAGATAAAAATTAATTAAATTCAATTAAATTCACAGGTGTTTTGACATTTCAGTCGGAAGTCAAAATAATATCTAAATTGCTTATGCGACATAAGTTTTAAATTAAAAAACAGTGATATAAGAAAAATTGTTGTTTACTTTTTTTTTACAACACATAAATTATTGGAGAAATATAAATACGCTTTTTTAAATTCTAGACTTAAAATTCTAATAATAGTATGCGAGCATGACTTGCGTTCCCATATATTTTAAATGTCGGTACTCCATATGGTTGTCTCGTTTGCTCGCAACCTTTCTGTCTTGCAAGACACATAAATAATACGCTCGTGCAAGGTTTATCTGATATGACGTTTGTTCATGTCTCAATCTCGTATTGAAGTAGCTTGATCTATCTGATGCATATCGCCACTTTTGACAGCTTGAAAAACGTATGAATCGCCTTAAGGAGAAGTACAATATGCATTTTTTTGTATACAATGCCACATAATAGGTACACTTTATCATAGAAAATCACCTGTTGCCATATGCATAAATAAGAAAACTATAAATATATATGTTAATGTGTTAACAATAAAAAAATCATGTCCATTAAATCAATTCAGTTTATTTCTTTATTGTAATAGATCTGAGGGACGTATGTATGAACAAATCAATTTATGTACCAAAAGCGAGAGATCATGACATTATAAAAATTATTTATAATACACAAACTCCCTTCCCTCAAACTTTCTGTTTGAACTTTTTTTAATCAATTTATAAAAAAAATGCATGGTATTCATCTGTAAATATTTATAGATAAAGTGTACAAAGCTAAAATCTCAATATTGCTATTTTCAGAATAGCACAGATTAACTTTGTAAAAAGTATTATAAATATTTAAAATTTCTGAAAGTTGATAGTGCAAAATGATTAATTAACATTTTTTTTACTTGTATTGAAGCGAATGTATTTTTAATATTCTACATAAGTTACTTTAATAACAATCAAAAACGCAACATATAAACGTAAAACATTATGATTAATAAACATAATAACAGAGATATAAAGGTATTATAACATATGGAACATAAAACGGAAGGACAACTATTCGGATACTATGAAACATAACAACGGAACATAAAAACGGAATAGAACAATTCATAAGAACAGTATATTAAAAAAACATAATAACGAACATATAAACATATCATAACAAATGAATTGTTACAAAAGAAATCATAAAATCTGATTATGAAAACTGGAGAAAAACGATTCTTAGAAAAGATCAACAACTGACCATAATAAACGATTATAAAAAACATTCATGCATGTACTCATGTATGCGGTAGAAGTTATATTTAAAAACTAAAATAAAGATAAATTATATATTGATGATGTTCAAAGTGTTGAGTTGTATAAATCTACACTGATCATTGTCTATTACTTTATCGAATTTTATGAAAAGAATTAAAACTCATACTTACAGAAATGTAACCTCGAATATCTAAATATAATAATTTGGTTGTCTATCCGTAACTTGCTGGAATGAAAACTTTATATAATTAGAGTGTGACACGCAATCAGTGGACGGCTCAAGATTATTCAAAAAGTATAATAAAAAACGATTAACGGAACATATAAACGAAAACAAAACGATTCATTAAAATAGGGTATTAAACATAATACAACATATTAAGATGTTATAAAAGGGAAAAAAAGTAGAGATAATTAGATTCGAAAACTTTACACTAAATTGACTCTCCAGACTGTAAAAACGTAAATCATGTACTATGGCGCCTTAATCGACAGGCCATGGCCAAAAAGTTCATTTTTATTGTCTTATGCGAGATTAATTTTTAGTGAATATTCATTTGTATGCAGAATATGTTTTTTTTATACACATAAAGCTTACTTTACGGTCATGATTCTGTACCAAAATAACGAGGAAAGGATGGTTAAGAAAATATATGAGGCGATTGTTGAAGGCAACAGGAATAGAGGGCGTCCGCGAAAGACCTGGCACGATTAGATACAACAAGTGTTTGAGGATGGCCCCGTTAAAAGCCGCAACAACCGTAGAACTTGTATGAAAAGATGTATGAATGCGGCCGAAGCAAAAGTTGTGTGCCAGGATAGAAGAGTGTGGCATTCAATCCTCTATGCCTACCCTTGCAGAGAAACAGCGTGATGGTTAGTTAGTTAGTATTTGTAGCACTGACTCTTCTTCCAACGACTCGTTCTCGGTCGGATTTGCGGCGCCTGCATCTTTTTTCTCCGCGCCCCTCCCTGTCTGCCCGTCAGCTACTCTTTCGGAGTCGTTTATGTTTTTGTAAGCTTTTTCATTTTTGCTATGTAAATATAACATATCGTATAAAATGTACGATTTGTAGATTGGGCCGGTTTTTATGTTGACTTAATAAAGTTAATATATAAGACGCCGACACTGCTCCTTTATCTTGCCGGCCATTTCACATACCCCGTGTGAATTAATGAATTAAAGCAATGAATTAATTGCTTTCGATAGCATAATATAATAATACTTCTAACTAACATCAAATTTGGCATAAAAGTATATTTCATGAGAAATAAGTGAAAAGGAATAATCGGCCGTAGGTACATGTCCAGCTCTCGCCGCTGCCAACAACGTCATTTATTTGCACATTTCAACTTTGGAATTTTTATTTTTAAATAATAATTAACTTGATATTCTAATAAGTAACTAACTTTAAATTAGTGTGTAAAGCCCCAAACAGGAAGTAAATAGAATATATATGACTAAAAAGTATTTGAAAATCATCAAAAAATGTAAAAATTTCTTACAAATTTAAAAAATTATAACATTGCTAATTGAACATTCCTTAATTATTTTGGTACAGAATCATGGCCGTAAAGTAAGCTTTATACGTATTAAAAGACATATTCTGCGTACATATAAATATACACTAAAAATAAAAAATTTGGTTTTATCTAAATTATTGCCCTAAAAAATTGCAGTCTAGCATATTCATTCTGATATAAATGAATAATAAAAACCCATGTTTTCGTGAAAAAAACACCAAAATATGCATTTGCAGTGAATGTCTCCAGCCTTAATAAATTTTTCAAATGAATAATTTATTTAGTTTTATTCATTTATTTATATAGTAAATACATAGATATTACATTTTTTAAATTACGGTGAATTCTCTACCAGGCCCCCCGCTGTTCTGTACAATATATTTTGTGTAAAATGTGTAAAAATATTGTGATTTTCAAATGAGACGTTAAAAAAAGTGACATAGCGAGACTGAATTAGGTATATAGCATATTCTATTATATGGTTACGAGATGGGCAACTCCTATCATGCTCGGTTTGAGAGTTTAAACATATTTTATATCAGTTTCCCAATAAAAAACACATTAAATACAAAATGGAATGATAAAATTATAAAATCTTCGCTCGTGACTATTACATTATTTATCCAAAACAAGAAATAAATACACCTAACCATTTAACTGCTGAATCTCACTGCATGTTCAGAATTAAGTACTGTCCTTATTTTTTACAATACGACGCCATACATATTGACGGTGGAAAGGAAAAAATGACCAAGCGACAATTTGACAGAAATTGAGTTATATATAACTCAATTTCTTTCCTTTCTTTTCTTTTTTCCTGTCCACCGTCGGTATATATATATATATATATATAACTCAATTTCGGCCAAATTGTCGCTCGGTCATTTTTTCCTTTGCACCGTCAATATGTATTTACGTCATATACGAGGTGCGATCAAAAAATTCATTCACAGTATTAACCGGCGCTTCATTGATATGAAGTATTGAATCCGGTAGCCTGTTCCTTTGATATCAACAGTGACAGGAACAAGTTGCGACCTGTTAGTCGACTTCCAGAGATTGGAGAGTAAGGTCATGTTTACCATATCTGTCGCAAAGTCCATCATTTACGGATCCGTGTAGATAATTTTAACCGATAATTTGCAAATGAGATGAGTGAGTGCAAAATTTGTTCCCAGACTTCTGACAGCCGAAAAGAAGAATCGTAACAGTTTGCATGGAATTGAAAGGTCGTCTTGCAGTTGATCCGGACCTCGTGGAAAAAATTATAACTGGAGATGTAAGTTGGGTGTATAGATTAGGGATGTTACGAATGTTCACATTTGTATATGCGAATGATTCGCATTGTTTCAAACACTCGCATCAACACTCGCATTCGCATCAAACAATGCGAATGTTTAGCGAATGCAAGTGTATGTAGGTCGAGACAAATAGAGTGGGCGGTGATGGCGAAGGTTCCGATGTAGAATGTGAACCAGAAGACACAATGCTGTGTGAAATAAAATTACAATAATTAAAAGTACATTTAAAAGAAAAACGAATCTCTCTTGAGGAAAATCCATTGGACTGGTGGAAATCCAAATCCAAATTTGACAAATTGACGGAACTTGCTCGTAAGTACCTCAGCGTTCCTCCTGCCAGTGTACCGAGTGAGCAATTATTTAGTACAACTGGCCTGATATATGAGCCTTTACGAAACCGTCTCATGGGTGATAAAGTAGCTAAATTATTGTTTTTAAAAATATAACCTCATCATACCTTGATATTTCTTTTTTTGCCTCTTCTAAACATTCGCACTCGCATTCGCATTCGCACATTCACCTTTCAAACACTCGCATTCGCATTCGTGAATGTCTAAAATATGACATTCGTAACATCCCTGGTATAGATATGACTCTGAGACGAAGATGCGAAGACAATATTAAAAAATCTGTTTCAATTTTTACATTTTATCATTTTATTTGACTTGTATTAAAGCGAATGAATTTTAGATAATCAATATAAGTTACTGTAATGATAGTTGAACTTTTTTGCAAAAAATAAGTCAGAAATATTGTAAAAAAAGGCATAATTTGATATTGCATACCTCAATAACTATTGATGGTCACAGTTGCTTGCACATTTTTGACTCCTTATCAAGGCAGGAATCCAGTGTAAAATTTTTGCTACTAGCCATGATATACAGTGAAACTCTCTTAATACGTTTTTCAAGGGACCAGCAAATAAAAAATTATTAGGCGTGAAAACATATTAACAGTGATTCAATATTTTTTTTCATATATTATTTACACTTAAATTATAAATTCACATGATTCAAATGAACAGTGATTCAATATTTTTTTCATATATTATTTACACTTTCTAATTTTGTATTTTAATTGAATTTTCGTTTATATAATATGACAATTTAAGGACATTTTATTTTAAAAAATAAGCAGGTAAATATATACATTTGTAAAATATTACCTATGTGAATAGTACCTGAGGGTCAGAAAACAATAAAAACCACCAAAACAAAAAAAAATTTAGCACTGTCAAAAAATATTTTATTAATAACCATACTAAAGGGAACCATAAAATAACTTATGTAGGTATGTCACTACCTATGTGCAAACCTTAATTTTAAAAGAAATTTATATAAGTTATCTAAATTTTAACTCATTAAGGCCGGCGCCATACTATGCGTTTCTTCTGTCGCGTCAAATCCACAACCGAATTTAGAGCCTGACTGGATGACGTGTTTTACGCGCGAGTCCATTCGCGCGTTTCAATTTTTGCGTCCAGATACCGCGTTTTACGCGCGAGACCACTCGCGCGTTTCAATTTATATTGCATCCAGATATGCAAATTATTGTTTTATTTCAGTAGATGTTGGTGCATATGGCAAAAGCAATGACTCCATAATTTTTAAAAACTGTTTTATATAAAAAAAAACTTGACAAAAAATATTTTACGCGAGAGTGAGCAAACGCGCGTCAGCATCTGGACGGGATGTATGTAGCTCGGTATCTACCAGTATCTCGAGAACGCGCGAGTGTCTGTTTGTAAAACGTGTCATCTGGACAGGCTCTTAGCAGTCACATAGTAAATTCCGCGGCGGACCGCGCGGAGAACAAACACACGTGCGGATAATCTGTCAAATGTGGCATGTTGCAATCAAAAACACGAGATGTGACGTCACCGATTTTACGTTGACGTAAGTTCCGCGGACGGGGAAACGAACAGACGCCGGCGGAACGATCGATGATCCACGTAGTAGCGGCGTTCCGCGGCGTCAAAGACGCGACGGAAGATACACATAGTGTGACGCCGGCCTTAGAAAACTATAGAAGATATTACGTTATTAATATTGCCGATTGTTTCCTCGAAGAAATACAACCAAAATGAAAACAGTTTCGTTTAGGCGACTATATAAAAAATTATCGTAAATAATTGCGGGATAAATTTATTTATTAAATATTATTTTATTAGCCTATTCAAATACTACAGGGTTTTTTCAACGGCTAGAACATTTATGACGCTTCCAAAACCACTTAATTTTTATTGCGCCCATTTTTCATTTTTAGGAGTGTTGAACAGTATTTCGTCTTCCGAAAAACATATTATGAAGATTTATTTGTATGAATAAATTGAGTTCGGCTATAAATATTTTCACTACTTAGCGAGAAACGAAAATAAGCGGGAAACGTATTAAGCCTAAAAAAAATATGGGATTTGTATGGGACTTTTTCGGGACCGCAGAATTTAAACTTATTTAGCGGAAAAACTTATTAAAAGTGAATTTATTAAGCGAGTTTCACTGTACCCTGTATATGTGCATCTAACAAAACATGTGCATCTAACGAAAAACTGAATACATGTTATGATGAGTAATAGGAATCATTATTTTTGAAAAAATTCAAATATGTGGAGGATGTATTAGTATTGAAATATTTTGGGTTGAATTCGTGCTATTGTAATGAGTTGTTTTTCAAAACTAAGGTACTAAACTATTCTCCAAAAATTACAGTACACCTTTCAAAAACTCTGATAGACGTTGTAGAAATTACTTTGTTGATATAGCATCTGCTAGAGAAAACTTATGATGCTTTGTCATTTAATATTGTAGTTAAATTATTTAATATTTTATAGAATTTCCCATTAAAAAAATCACGTAATAAAGTGAATAAAATTTTATATTGCTAGGAGTCGTGGCTCCAGCACAAAGCCGCCTCCTGGAGCGGTAAACTTGGAGCGTAGCTACCAGATTTGTCAGGCTGTGATACAGAACAGTCCTAACCGAGATCAGCTGCGCTGTCAGCTGAAGCCCCCTCCGTCCCTTTTAGGAGCCAACCCCCGGGGGAGTCGCAGTGCCGGACCCCGTGGCGTCCCGGCTCCTGCGCCGCCTCCCGCCGCCCCTCTCATGCTTCGCCATGTCTTCAATCAGGGGATCCCCGTCAACATGGCAGTGTTACCACATCCAGAGGTAAACGAATATCTGTCTGCTGGTTATCTTACTGCAAGTGTGTTAATACAATTTCCGTTTTCCAGCAGCTTTCTCTATATTAACATTTTAATACCGAGAGATGTGGGGGCACATTCATTACAATGTTCAATGATAATGTTTTCACTCTCTTGCTTACTGGAAGTCTTGGCGGTGTTGGAATTTCCCTATGGGTATTCACTCGGCTATCCATTTTCAATTACCTCGATTTGATGGGATATTAATATGTATTATAATGACATTTTGAGAAGTATAGCATTTTGATGACCCAAAGTTTGCTTAATGGTGATCATAATCATCATCAATTCTCATGGTTACGATCCAATCAGGTTCTTGGTCTTCTGCCGTCTATCGTTGCATTAGGCCATATCTTAGAATATGCTATTTTTCATCTTGCGATTTTATTCTCATTTCAATTCAAGATCTTAAATTTTTTTTCACCAATTTCATATTAGTTTTCACTAATAAGATACTTGAAAAGTGTACATATGTAATCACGTAACAAAACATTTGCATCAATGTTTGATGATATTATTACAAAGAAATTGTTTTTGTTTTGTGATGTGAGACCCTATTTACTCATTAATGCTTATATTTATATTATATTTACTTATTAATGCTCTTCAGCTTCAGTGCGTGCAGTCAGAACATTGAAGCAAGTAAATGTATATTTGGAGAAAAGCCAAAATACACATGAGGTTATCTCGTAATATTCCTATCACAATTATTAGATACGTAAGTGGCCGCTGTGCGACCATTAGTGCCTGCCATGCGGCCATTGGTGTCTGCAGCTTGCTGTCAGCTGTAGTGGCCACTGCGCTGCTATTAGCTCGCCCATTGCCTGCTGTTTTTCATACAATTATTTTTGAAACTGGTAATGGCAAAACCAAGCACTATAAACTGCAGAAGCAATCATAATATAAATGATACTTCGCCGTGTATGCATTTGAGTTTGCGTTGAGTTCCAAGCATACAAATATTCTAACTTAGAAATTAAATATTAAACATCAAAAATATATTTTTCGGCAGAAAAAATAAAATTGACGTAAGAAAATATAAACATTGTTGTAGGTATTTCGTCTTAAAGAGACTCGAATGTTAAATAATGTATACAGGATGTAATAGAGCTAGTCCACAATATTTTACAGGTGGATTCTTGCATTAATTGTAAGTCAAAAATGTTCTAGCAACCATGACCTAATATAAATCAAAGATCGCATTTTTTTTTCAATACTTCTGACTTTTTTTTGCAAAACAAAAAATAAAATGATAAAAACTTTCCAATTCCAGATGGAATTTTTTCAGGATTTTTATAATTCTATTTAAATTTTATTGAAACAAATAAATTTTTCGTAATGGATATAAGTTACTGTAATGATACTTCAATGTTTTGTAAAAACTAAGTCAGAAATATTGAAAAAAATTGAAAACTTTGATATTGCATAACTCAATAAGGTCATGGTTGCTTGAATATTTTCGACTCATAATCAAGGCAGGAATCCACCTGCAAAGTATTGTGGACTAGCTCTGTTACACCCTGCACATGTGCAATATTTCTGCATATTAAATATTATCTAAATGTGTTTTTAAATAATCTGTACATCTCGTTTCTTAAAAAAAACATATGATTTGATTAATTTTTTAACCTGCAATGGAAAAACAATGTATTACTCTATATGTTTTAAGCGCAATCATTATTACCATATTATTCAAATTATAATTTCGTGCTCTTTAGGTATTTAGAAATCTTTTCTTTAAAATATCTTAGAACATGGTGTAGATTGTTTAGATAGTACGCACAAGAACAGTGTCTATCTACTAGAGAAAAATATAGTTCCTTTAATTGTAACTGAACAAATAAATATATTTTATGTATTCAGTCGATGTGGCATAATTATTTTGTTTAGTTTATAAAATAAGGAAACATTTTAATAAATATGACAGCAAAAAAAGTTGTTTCAAAGTAAGGCTCTTTTTTTTACTCTTGGACAAATATTTTCACCTCAAATTTTTGCTTCTTGCGAGCATAATAATATTTGAGTGCTTGACATTTAAACGTGAGGAGCCGATTGTAGGATTTTTCTAATTCAAACAAAGAAAACAACATTTGGCAGTTGGATTCTCGTATGGATCTTACATATTTTTTATACCTAATGTATCATTTTTAGAGTGTGGAGAATCGAGCCGGAGGAATGGGACAGTACATATTAGTACAACGCACTCCTGGAGCGGCGCCTCGCGCATCCAGTGCTCCACCTACCAATAATCCCAACCTGGTAATTCTTTATGCATACTATCACTTATGTTATTTTTCACTTTATTAACAATATTTTTGAGATTTTTGCATGCTTCTCTTAATGTGGAATAACATGTTAGAAAGGAACCCAAACCTCTATTCAAAATATATAGAATCATGAGATTATTAGTCTCCTAAGCTTATCTAGTAATCGCTGATTTTTCTGTGTTAATTTCTCCACTAAAAAAACAATTAAATTATTGTGTATAATGTGCAGAGTGTTACATCTTATTTTTTTATGTTATACAGGGTGTACCAGAGCTAGCAGCAGAAACTTTGCCGGTAGATTCCTGCCTATGTTATGAGTCTAAAATGTTCAAGCAACCATGGCCTAATATCAATAGTTATGGAGGTATGCAATATCAAAGTTTGCATTTTTTTCTCAATATTTCTTAGTTATTTTTCGCGAAAAGTTGAACTATCATTATAGTAACTTATATTGATTAAGAAAAATTCATTCCCTTTGATACAAGTCAAATAAAATGATAAAAATCTTTCAAAAATTGAAACAGATATTTTTATATAGTTATTTTTTACAAAGTTTTTATCATTTTATTTAAGTTGTATTGAAGAAAATGAATTTTTCGTAATCAATATAAGTTACTGCAATGATAGTTTAACTTTTTACAAAAAATAAGTCAGAAATATTGAGAAAAAAAAATACAAACTTTGATATTGCATATCTATAACTATTGATATTAGGTCATGGTTGCTTGAACATTTTAGACTCATAACATAGTCAGGAAAATCCCGGCCAAGTTTCTTCTGCTAGCTCTGGTACACCCTGTATGTCAATTGCAAAGCAAACCTATTTGGAGGTTTATTTTTATAAAAGAGATTTTTATTATGCCAATAAAATTTCATATTTTATTGATACGTCATCATCACAGACCGCTATATAAAATAATATTAATGCCAAAAAAATGTTCTAAAATGTGTCGCACATAAACAGGATGGAACTCAAGTGGACTATACCTTTCAGATCCAAATGTGTGTGTCGAAAGGCGGGAAGGTGGACAGTCGTCCAGCCAGCGCAGCAGAGTGGCGTGGATGGGGCCCAGAGGGGGGCGGCAGGGCCCGCCGCCCCGACACGGGTGCCCCTGCAGACTTTCCCAACAGGGATGACTGTGCATGCAATCTCCGAGCGATGATTGTCTGTAAAAAGTGCGGTGTATTCTGCCACGATGACTGTATCGGACCCTCGAGACTATGTGTCACGTGTCTCATTAGATAAGTTGTTTCCGGCGTCTCCTTCGTTTTGTGTGTTAAATTAAATGTACTGAATTAATAATTTTGTCGTTGTTACTTATGAGACATATTTATGAGATATTTCTGTTGTAATCCGAGCGATAGGATTTTTCTACTAGTTTTTACGTAGATTACGAACTCTCTGCGAAACTATAAACTTTTGTCTTGTTTGTCATTATCACAACAATCTTGCCTGGTGATTGTGGCATGTTTTGTGAATGTGTACGATCCCATTGTTATACGGTGGGAACTGTGCGTGAGTACTAAGTAATTAAGGTTAGAGTCGGTTGGCTAGCTGCTTCTCTAATGCTTTGGAACGAATATAATTATTTAAACACTGAATACGTAATGTATTTTCATCTGACAAACTTTTAATCAACTGTAAATAAAAAAAATAGTAAATATATTAAATGCTACTTAGGAAGGAGCATTTTGCTATTACCTGGGAAAAAATAGAAATTAGCCATGAGGTAAGTTAAATCCACGCATTTTGTAATAAAACAGTGAAAGATTTAAAAATTGTACAGATTTCGAGTTGAAGCCAAAGCCCCTCCTAAGCCTTAAGATCCTGGTTTTTTGTACTATAATTTTAAGAAATGAGTTGTATCGTAACTGGGCTGGTGAATTTAATTTAAAAATTCTTTTAACCACATTCTCGGACTCCTGATTTTTCATTATTCAATTGTTTTGAATGGACAGCCACAACCAAAAATTTAAGCGAATTTTTTAACATTTGTTGCAATGGCCTGAATAGTTTTCTGAATAGAATACTGAATATATGAACCATAATCATCCATACATGAATAGAAATTGCACCAAACCAAAAGACATTAGTACAAATTAATCCCAGGTGGCAGCAAAGCGACCCGATCTCTCCAGTCCATTTATTTGATAAAATATGAATTGCAATAATATTTAATTCTTAAGAGCGAAATAAGGTTATTTATTTTTATGTTAAATATTGCTTTACCTATTTTTAAAACATTGCAATAGGCTTATTTGAACAATATTAAAGTTTCTAGAAAATAAACAGTATTAAAATTATTCTTTTTTAACAAATGTATTTTTATTTTAAAATATTTTGTGCCTTTTTAGAGATCCCGCACTATAGGGATGCCCTCTGAAAACATTGATAATTTGGTGTATAATACATAAAGTAATGCAAAACGTGATTGTATCAGTCATGGCCATCCTGCTATAGGGTATAAGCGAGGCTGTGTGATGCATCTGGAATGTATGGGATTGATATTCGAAGCGTCTGCACGTTGAAATTACTTGTAATAAATAGGTGACCATAATTCCATAATATGTCTATATTCTCCCTTGTATTATCTGTTTTACATGAACTTCATAATTCTACAGTTCTTTTATCCATTTTTTATTTGTATTTTAATGGTCTTGTATTTACATTTTTTATGACTATTTTATGGTACATTGTATGCTCTATTTTTTTCCATTTTATAATCCATTTCAATACCTTAAGGCTAGACATCTGTTTTCCAAATGTCGATGTATGGTTCATTGGATCGTGATCTTTCAAGATGAGAATGAGACGTTAACAAACCGAATATTTAATTTAAAAATTATGTTGCAAAAGCACATTTAGGTATTATTTTGACTACAGCTGAAATGTCAAAATGCTTGTAATTTTAACTCATTTCTAATTATTTTTTATTTTGAATTAAAAAAAACTACTACAAATACTATTGTATTAACCAGTCGGATGCGGAGCGAAAAAAAAAACTACTACAATCAATGTTCCCTGTAAGGTGTGCGCGTGTGCGCACGCACACCTAGCAAAATGTCTCCGCACACATGTTTTACACTCCGCACAGTCAATATTATAAAAGAATGTTTCCTTTGCCAGATTTTAGTTTTGCTCGAATGCATGAAACAATACATGCACAATTCTTTCGCACGATTTCGGAGAAATGAGTCGAATAATACAATTTTACCTATTAATTATATAAAATTCATCCCCTTAAAATGTCGAAAAGGAGTGGATGTGGCGATTAAGAAGAAATCCTGCGATAAATTTAAACTGGAATGGCTCTCTGAAATCTTCGAAACAAAAATGCCATCTTCAATGCATTTACAAAAAGTAACAATTGGTGAAATATTTGTTTATTCGGAGACATATGATCGTGTCAAATGCATCATATGTTCCGAAGCAAATATGAAAAGTAGGTACAATAGAAATGCGAAGTTTTTCTAGTAAGTAAGTAACCTTTTTTAAACTAAAAAATATGTATTTATTTGGAATATCATATTGAGGCTTGTAATACGGGCTTGCCAGGCAACTTTCCTCCGCTTTCTTCTTACCGGACAAAGCTAGGGAAATTATATAAAATCACAGTAATTAATAAATACCCTAAAAATATACATTTTTATGAAAAATTGTATGTGTATTTTTTGGGGGGGGGGGTGTAAATTTATCGCACCGCCACTGCACAGATGCGTCGAAGATCCGCACACACAATAGAAGAATTAGAGGGAACGTTGACTACAATACTATTGTGTTAACCATTCGGATGCGGAGCGCAGAGTGAAAACTTTTGTATCTATGTGCCGGAGCGCAGACCTGCGCTCCCTAGACACGTATGCGAATTCGGCCTATTTTACCTCCGTTTATGAGTTTTTAAAGCTTATTATTGGTCGTATCTCAAGTTTTTGAATGAATAAACGAGTTCTATTTGTCAAGTAATCTTATTTGCCACGCAAACCGCAAAAAAATCGCACCAAATGCCGTCTTTGAACCGCGCATTAATTGTGTAATTTATCTGTTAAAAAAGTTTTGTTTTTTTTAAAAAGGGTTAAAATTAAGTATTTATATATTCTTTGATATATGTATTTAGAATGAAAATATTGAAATACAATATCTTTAGTGTTATTGCTTCCATGGTTTTATTCGATAAACATGTGCGTACATCTCTGACAGTAAATTTCGTTACTTATTTTCATAATTAATGAATAAGTAATTATTGTACAAGTAATTGTTGAAATATAAGTAATTATTGAAGTCTGTATATTGAGAAACCAGAAACTGCAAATTCTTAGTGAAAAAAAAAGTGTCTAAAAAATAGCAATCGTGCGCGAAATTGCGAAGCAGTCAGGGTACATTCCGCATTACGTACGGCCGGCAACCGACCGGTTAAAAAAAATTTAACAACCATTTTTCTTCAATTTAAAGATTAGGTCGTATAGTGATCTTTCATTTGACTTACAAATAATATGATACATCTCTGCGTAACCCTGCGATGCGTGAGGAATTCAATCAAGTCACCAAATCGGAGAGTGACGGAGGAACTGACGCTGGTTTAAAGTAGAATAGTAGCCAAAAAAAGTAAATTTATATAAATCTAGTTAAAAAACCTTATTATGTGCGATGATCAATTAATATAATAATACTTCTAGAAGTACGTTTCATAGAGAAGTAAGTGAAAAAGAATAATCGGTCATAAATACAGGTCCAGCCCTCGCCATGGCGCACTATGGCAAATTTAGGCCTGTTTTGGACCAAAAGTCAATAACTCTTTTATTTCTGGACGTATTTCCATAAAATTTTGCATATAAAAAATTGCACATATAAAGTAGTCTATATAGCTTAAATGGATACCATTTTTTTCAAAATATTTTGTTTATTAATTAATTATTAGGTCCATACATATGAAATTGGGGTTTTGCCGTACTGGCAAATTTGATCTCAAATATCTTCTCTTTGGTTAGGAATTCCAAATCCAAATTTATACAGTTATTTACTCATGTATTTGTGTTTTGAAAATTATTATTCATTTGTTTTTTTCTCAATTGTTTTTTTCTTTGCGTCACTCAGTTTACAAAATGAAAAACTTGAAATATCGCGTTATTTACGAGTACGAGTTCCACCGTGGCACCAGTGCTGCAGAAACGGCTCGAAGGATTAATGATGTGTATGGCGACGGTGCCGCAAAAGAAAACACAGTGCGTTTTTGGTTCCAACGTTTTCGTTCTGGAAATTTCGACCTGCAGAACAAGCTCCGTGGACGGCCGGAGACCAAAGTTGATAATGAAGAATTGAAGGCTATTGTGGAAGCGGATCCATCGCAAACCACATCCGAGTTAGCTGCAGGCTGCGGTGTTAGTGATAAAACTGTTTTAATCCACTTGAAACAAATTGGTAAGGTGAAAAAGCTTGAAAGGTGGGTACCTCACGAATTGAGTGAAGCAAATCAACAAACGCGCGTTGACTGCTGCGTTGCATTACTCAACCGGCACAATAATGAAGGGATTTTAAATCGAATCATTACCTGTGATGAAAAGTGGATCCTGTACGATAATCGGAAGCGCTCATCGCAATGGCTGAACCCTGCCGAACCAGCCAAACCATGCCCCAAGCGAAAATTGACTCCAAAAAAGTTACTTGTGAGCGTTTGGTGGACTAGTGCTGGTGTCATTCACTACAGCTTTCTTAAATCTGGACAGACGATTACGGCAGATGTCTATTGTCAGCAACTGCAAACCATGATGGAAAAGCTAGCTGCTAAACAACCAAGGCTGGTTAACCGCTCTAGGCCACTGCTGCTTCATGATAACGCTAGACCACACACTGCACAATAGACGGCTACCAAATTAGAGGAGCTTCAATTGGAATGTCTAAGACATCCACCGTACTCTCCGGACCTTTCCCCAACAGATTACCATTTTTTTCGAAATTTGGATAACTTCTTGCAAAGGAAAAATTCAACTCCGATGGGGCAGTCCAAACCGCCTTCAAAGATTTTATTGATTCCCGTCCGAATGGTTTTTTTAGTAAAGGGATCGATGAACTACCTATGAGATGGCAAAAGTGCATAGATAGCAATGGTACATACTTTGATTAAATAAATATATTATAATAAAAAAAATCGGCTTTATGTTCCTCCCATACTAAACCTCAATTTCATATGTAAAGACCTAATATTAATATATTAAAATTAATCATGACAAAATTAAAAATTGGTTTCATTTTTATTTATAAAAATGACAATTTTACTTATATCGTGTTCAAAAACTAATTATATAATCATATATATTATATTATATATATTAAAGTTGTAAGGTAGTTTCCGCGAAATTTATATGAAGCCTTTAATTCATTTCGATTTTTTTGCGTTTTTTTCGACTTTTTCACGCACTTTTTTGCGGTTTTCTCCGCAACTATAAGTAATAAAAATATTTTGTAAAAAAAATACGAAAGGTAGATAGTTACCGCGTGAGAATTTAGTACACTCCATTTTTTCCTTCTTCTTACCTCCGTTCTACGCTTATTCGAGTGAAATTTGATTTTTCTTTAATAACTCGGCCGCTAGACAAAATTCAGAAATTCGAATCGACAAAAAGGTAGAAAATCATGTTGCGCATACGATATAATTTATAAATATTTTTTTTCTAATTTATTTCGATTATACGTATTTTTTACAAAATTTACAATTTTTTTTCACCTTTTTCAATCGAATTTATTTCTTAAACTGCGAGGAATATTTTAATTTCAATAAAAAACCATGAAAGACCAAAGACTCTGGCGTGAAGAACTTTTTATTTTAATTTTTTTTGACGTCTCCTTATATTTTTATGATATTTAATGTTGACAAATGATTTTCAGTCAAAAAGCTTCACTTCTCCGAGACAGGGGAAACAGAGACACAGATAGAATGCCGTTTCACCGAAGTTTAACAGCTGAAAATTTGAAAGATGACAGCGGCGTTGTCAATAAGAAAAAATTCCACAGAAAATTTCAATGTCGATTTTTGATTACATTTATCTGACCGATTCGTCGATTTTACACAAAAAACTAAAGATACAAATAATGCTTAATGTGTTTATTGTTGTTTAATATAAAAAATTTCTTTGTTTTCTAAGAACTTTCTTACGAGCGGTTCAATTAAACCTATCCCTCTTTGCGAAAATCCTCAACTGTTTTGAAAATTCGTACGATTTTACTTTAAATATGTTTTTTTAAGACAAATATCTGAATTAATACAACGTAAAATCATTAAAAAATTACATATAATTAAAGGTTCACATGTTGGTTTGTGTTTTTTATAAAAAAACAATCCATTAGATGAATTTTATAAAAAGTGAACCAAATTAACATCTGTCACGAAAAATTGACGAAAATCCTATCGAAATTTACCATTTACCGTCAGTCACAGACAATTAAATGATGAAATGTCAGAAATTAAAAATGTAATATCTCGGTATATTTTTGATGAATATTACATCTGTTGTAAAAAATATAAAGTTTAAAATATGATTTATCGATTTTGACAAGAAAACAATATGTTTTAATTCAGTATAGTTGTAAAAGATTAAATCTAAGAAATATAGTTTTCTAAAATTTTTATTTAAATCAGCTATTTTCGATTCTAATATTTTTAAACATGTTAGGCGTAATAGTTTCAATACATATTCGGATGTGCATATTGAATTAGGTACCTACATATGTTTTATATAAAAATATATTGAAATCATTTATAGTCCGTCTAACTTATCTGAAGAATGGCCAAATTTGGAACTAACGACGCCATATTGGATTATCTACAGCTGACAGACCTTTGACAGACTTTGTTTACAGAGAGGTTCACGATTGTTTCGATAGTTTTTTAAGAAAATTTTAGATTGTCACCATGCCAAAAACCATTAAAAGCGGTGTTCGGGAAATAATCTTGAAAATGCACACGTTTTTTGAAGAAGAACAACATCTAAAAGCCCCAATTATACCGTTTGATTTTGTTCATAGACTTATTGCCGCCACTTCAGGTTAGTGCTGCCATGCAGTTATAATGACTTTCCCATACTTAGTTTTTTATTTTACTAATATACAATTTCTTCAGGTATTTCTGAATCGGCAATTTACAAAATAGTTAAAGAAGGTAAAGCAGCCGTGGAAATGGGCATTAAAATATCTACACCCGGAAAAAAAAAGAACACGGATAAGTGGAAAAATTGATTTAGAAGCCGTAAGATGAGAAAAGTTTTAGAATATATTTTATTCGATAATTTTTTTACATAGAATTTTTATTATTTATACTTTTTATTACATAATTCATTAACGAGTTCATTTGTATAAACATCTTTTTTTCAAAAATAAACTTTTTATTTATGCACCTTAAAGACTGGTTGCATCAACTTACTTTATAGCAATAGTTCATTTAAAGCATAGATTTTTACGAGAGCGAGTTGTTTGATCGGTGGAAAATGCAAAATATCTATGCTTTGAACCAAGTTGATACAACGGCCCTAAACCGATTGATATCCTTAGGTGTTACTGAGTTAAACATGGTGGTCATGATCATTAGGTATGAGACACCGAATAAAACCGGCACCACATTGCGCGGATCTTCCGCCGCGTCTCTTCTGTCGTGGAAAATCGCTACATTTCTTTCCATACAATATGGGCTTATTAAACACACTACGCGGATGATCGGTCGATCTATTTGCTTTGCCGATTTGACGCAACGGAAAAGACGCTGCGGAAGATCTGCGTAATGTGGCGCCGGCCTAAAATAATTATTATTGTTTGGTTTTTTCCTGAAAATTGTATTTTTCTTTGATTTTGAAAAAAACGCCATTTTGTGATATTGTGTATTTTACGAATGTATATTTTGATAAATTTATTTGTACGTTAGTTTACATTTTTTGCTTTTTATCGTTTCGTATACTGCTTAATAACTTGTTTAAGAAAAAACGAATTTGCAGAAAATTCCCTACAAATGAGATAATTTTTAGACCATGGGCAGTACCACAACGATTGGGACGCCCTCCTTTATTCTCCAGATAAGTTGGACGGACTATAAGTGAGGTTTCTCAGCGGGTTTTTATGCCACAATTTTTAAAAAAATTAACAAGGCAAGTCTTTGCCGCGTGATTTTTTCTAAACATTTATTTTATTCTTCTTCTTCTTTCGTTTCCATGCTGTGAAATTTCATTTTTACTCATATCTCGGTGTTGTGCGATCGGATTTAAAATTAAAGTATGACGTTTTGTGACGAATCCGGCCATCTTTTTTTTACGCACAAAGTTCTTGCATAGCTTTCTTTCTCGCGAAAATGCAAAAATAAAACCCCGTTATTGGCGTAGTTTTAAAATTTAGAGACGCCATCTTTTGCGCATTTTTATGAAACTTTTTCACCCTCTCTACTTTCCTAGGTACCTAACCGAGGTCGAAATATATAATGATGCAATATAGTATATAATTTTTTAGGATTACAACGTACAAGTTACAGAATCATGTATCAATAACATGCACCACCGAGAATAATTTCAGAAGAAAAATGTTGGGTTAGGTTATGTTAGTTTAGATAAGGTTTAGTGCGTTCTTCAAAAAATAAGATAAAAATATTTATTTTAAAACATTTCTTCTGAATGTAACTATTGTTTTCGAGGGTATTATTTGTAAATGTATTTTGCGATTAGATGATAATTTCGATGAAAGTGTAGCTCTTTCTTCTTATTAATATAATTCTTCACTTATTCCATTTTTCTTTCACTGTTTTCAATTTTTTTTTAAATAATATGTTTCAGTACATTTACAATTTTTGTTACAAGTTATAAGCAAAAAAAGATTATTTCAATCGATAAATTCAATAAATATTTATTAGAAAATCTTCCATTGCATTCCGAGAGTGACGTCACGTTTAAATTAACGAGCACCATTTGTATTAAAATGCGTGGAGTTGAAAGTTTTTTTATGAGATTATATTTTTTGTTTTTACGAAAGCCGGATTTTAATAATTAAAAAATTGCATTTTTTCAGCTATTTTCGTCTCAGGGATCTCTCTTTTATAGTATTACATTAATTTCTTTCTCTTTTCGTTATTTTCTGACAGTTTTGAATTTTGAAAACTATTTTGTTATGTTGTTTTTTATGATGATAATATTTTAAGAATTGGGAAATTGCGCGTTTACGAATGAGCTTTTGCATAGATGTGATGTCACGATTTTGAAAAGGCGCTTGGGTGGAAAATATTATACAGGTGTTTTTTAGTTTTCGACGTCACATTTTAGGGATTTCGAATAATTTTAGCGTGACGTCACGTTTTAGCCGTATGGAAAATTACATACGGGTGAATATACGCTATTTGAATTCCAATGGTCCATAGACAAATTTTATGTAAAACTTATTATATTATTATTTCTGTATGCTTAAACAATAAAGAACATGGTCTTTTATTTGGCCCATATAGCCCATTCACGATAATTGTTTAATTTAAGGCATTTATAGTTTAAAGTAGGTATAAATGTATACTCCTCTGGCCTCCCCCGTTACTAGATTATGATGATTTTATGGCCATATACTTTAAATACGTATGCCATTATTTTTATTTTAATATGATCATACGCTTTAATAAACATCGAAACATATTTTATCGAAATACACTGTAAAAATATTTATTAATTTAAAAAAAAAACTTATTTTCATGTCATGTTACAATAATGTCACTTCATCTGGCGAAACTCGAGAAGAAGTAAAATTTGACATAAAACCGCAAAGGTATGTTTTTGTCCTTCAACTACGCGCGTACAACAGTGTGAGGTTAGAAGCAAGCTAACGACGTTGAGCAAAACTCTAATAATATTGTGTCAGTTTGCGATTCACTGTAGGAAAGCGTGTTTGTGCCAGTCGTTGTAGTATTTCCTCTGGTAAGTATATGTTTTTGTATTTTATCGTTACGAAATTGTATATTTGCACAATGTAATGTTAATTGTGTGTAGATGTCATGTATTACGTTAAACTGTGGTCAGAAAAGCGAGTGATGTTGTTTTTGTAGGTTATGTGCGATTTTGTCACTCCTCTGGCGTCACTTCTCTGGCATATTTCATGCCAGAGAAAATAAATAAGCGCCAGGGAAGTGACGAATTTTTGTTTCGTTAATATTTAATGTTTTAAGGCTTCATTTCATTTCTTCTAGATACTCGAGCATAATCAGACATCATGGCAAATGTTAAAAAGAAGCAAACAAGGAAAGAGAAGTTAGAAAAAAAGCGTCAAGCTGAAAAATTACGCTACAAAAGAATTAAAAACGATCCAGTTAAAAATTCTGAATCAAATACTATAATTTATATATGTTTTATTTAATATTAGTCCCCTTTCTTAGCTAATAATCAATGGCCTGACACTTCCCTGCTTTAATTTGTCACTACTCTGCCAATAGTGTCACTTCCCTGGTAACACATTTTCCTCTGGTGCTTATAAAATTTAAAAAAATGAAAAAATCTTCCGAAACTTCTAAAAAAAAAAAATGAAAAACCTCATCATTACAAATTTAAAAATAGTGTCAAATAGAGAAATTATCAATATTGAATGGAACAGATTACATTTCCTTCAGGGACACAAAAAATCAAATACCGTATATTCACCCATACAGGGTTGACATTTTGAAAAATTATCAAAGTATTTTTTTTTCAAAAATCAAAAAACCAAAAAATTTTTCTTGAAAACCAAAAACTTTAAAATTTAAAAACTAAAATCAAAATTTAAAAACTAAAAAAAAAAATTTAAAAACTAAAATCAAAAAACCAAACACTGAAATCTAAAAATCAAAATCAATTTTTTTTGTAAGATTTTGTAAGATCGACCATCTTTTGTTTTTTTTTGGAAAATTCATAAAAGTATAACATGTATAAAAATATTTTCTTTCATTCGAGTTTCAATGTTTCGACCGTGGTTTCACGGGGAGATTTTAATTATTTTTTCTGACATACACGATCGGTAGAAATTAACATTACTTACGTTTCTTCGTTTTTAGTTTTTTCCTATCTTTATTTTTAGATAAGTTAGAAACGATTTCCATTTTTATAGATCAACTTAGACATCTTTTGGATTTTTTTAAAAGCTCGAAATACCGGTAAATTTTTGATGTTTACTTTATTGGCTGTAACTTCTCCTATTTTGGTCATCGATATTTCGAACGATAGAGAAATAGTTCCTCTATCGAATGTACTAAAAAAAATTTTTAACATCGCAGGCTTCAAAATTACGTTCCAAGTTTCGCGGTTTTGGCCGTAGCTTCGCAATAAGGATGTAAAAAAAAATCTATTAAATAAAATTTGTACAAGTTAACGTGATGTATCTTTCTGCATTTTTAGTTTTTTGATATCTATTTTTTTGGAAAAGTTATCAAAGAAAATAATTATTTTCATTTTTCCCAGTCCCAGGTAGACATCTATTGAGAATTTTTAGAACCTCGAGATATCGGTAAATTTTTGATGTTTAGTTTATTGACTGTAACTTCTAAACGAGTCATCCTATTTTAGTCATCGATATCTCAATCGATAGGGGAATAGTGCCTTTATCGATCATATTGAAAAAAAATTGTTACATTTACAGACTTCAGCATTACGTCCGCTTTCATCCGAGTTTTGTGGTTTTGACTGGCTTCGCAGGAAATTTTTTAATTCTTATTCTTAAAACCACCATCTGTAGAATTTAATGTTATATATCTTAAGGCATTTTTGTTTATTTTTTATCACTATTTTGAGGAAAGTTACAAAATAAAATAAATAAAAATTCCATCTTAATAAATATTTTAAAACTTTTCTTGAAATAATGATAAAAAATAATTAAAAATGCAGAAATATAGACAACGTTAAATTATACAGACTGTATTTTTTGAAATTGTAATTTAAATATTCCCCGCAAAGCCACAGATAAAACAGCAAAACGCGGATGAAAGCGGACGTAATTCTAAAGACTGCCATTGTAAAAAAAAAATTATAAGTTCGATAGGAGCACTATTTCCCTATCGATCGAGATATCGACGGCTCAAATTGGATCACGCGTTTAGAAGTTATAGCTAAAAAACATAATGATAAAAATTTACATAAAACAATAACTTCTAAAAAAAATCAACAGATGTCTAATATAGGTCATGGTCAAATTGAATAAATATTTCATTCGTTTATAACTTTTCTAAAAATAAAGATACAAAAAAATAAAAATGCAGAAAGGTAGATGATGTAAAATTCTATCGATTATATTTTTTTAAATGAAGGTTATAAAAAAATTAATAGATGTCTCATTAGTAGTGCAAAATTGGAAAAAATTATTTGATTATGTTAAATTGTTTCTACATTCATAGGTAAGGTTAGGTTAGGTTAGGTAAGGTTGGGTTGGGTTAGGTTATGTTGTGGTTTTTGGGTTTTTCTTGGATATCTCCGCGAAGCGATGCCCGATTTCGAAAATTTAAAAAGTTCCAGAGAAGCCCAGTCCGCGCCTTTTCACGACAGACGCTGCGCGGCAAAGCCGCGCGGTGACTGTTGACACCCGTCGCCCGCACAGCGGGCGTCTGCGACCCCAAAGCGGGAGCCGTCTGACTCACTCACCTTTTCGCGACCTTTGCGCGGCCTTTGCGCGGTCTTTGCACGGCTTCTTCTTACACCATTCGGTTTTTACAAGTTGAGGTTCTCTCTCTCCCCACTCGATCTTTAACAACTCTGTCATTTATCATTCGAAAAATACCACAGATAGCTCTCTCCTTCTCCTATCGAATCTTATATTACAATCTCCCAAACGCGCAGTCCGATCTTTGCGATCGGGGCGTTACCGGAAAGTATTTACCGTCAATCTTTTTCTTCGTTACTCAACCAACAGTGAGTCCGTCTTCTTCTTCTTCGTTACTTAATCATCAGTGAATCTGCCGCCAGGCTAAATTGCACGCGTAGCCGTGCAATGGGCACCTAGTATTATATTATATACATAATAAATCCATAATCAATAAAGAAAATACAGAAAAACATGAAATGTAAAGTGCTTACTCACTTGGATGTCCATGTCAAGTCTGTTCACTATATCTCTTTAATAGTTAATTCATTGTTAAACATTGTAGGAAAAGATATAAAGTATTATACATTTCTGAAGTAAGTGACAAATGTCTCGATGAACTAAAAAAAAACTTTTTCCTGATTTCACTGTCTAGTCATTTAAACGTAAATTTTAACATTAAATCAATAACATCTAAAATTCTTAAATAATGAGCTTTTTAGAAATGTATAATACTTTATATATGTTTTCCTACAAAGATTAACAGTAAATTAACTTTTAAAATGATATAGTGAACAGACTTGACATGGACATCTAAGTGAGTAAGCACTTTACGTTTCATGTTTTTCTGTATTTTCTTTATTGATTATGGATTTATTAGGTATATTATATAATATTATAATTAGTTTTTGAACACGACATAAGTAAAATTATCATTTTTATAAATAAAAATGAAAGCATTTTTTAATTTTGTTACGATTATTTTTAATATATTAAATTGTATAAAAAGAAAAAAATATTTAGAATAAAATTATATCCATTTTAAGCTATTGTTGAAATAATGAACTCCTTTAAATGTGTGCAAAATTTTATTAATATACCTTTAGAAACAAAAGAGTTATTGACTTTTGATCCGAAACAGACCTCGGTTTTCCATAGTTTTATAGAAAATCGATTTCTGTTTCGGATCAAAAATCAATAACTCTTTTATTTCTCAAAACATAATAATAAAATTTTGCACAAATATAATGTGGTCAATAAGGCTTCAAATAAGATAATTTTGAACACAAACACATTTATATTTTGATATAATAATGTATTTAAAATAGTTATGAAAACATAAAAAATGGTCATTCATCACATTTTTCCCAATAACTTCGAAATTAGCAAACATTTGAAACTAATTTTTATAAATGTTTCTTATGAATATCTAGACTATAAATTAACATTAAATTTAAAGCGTGGGGAGACGTGGGTAAGTGACAAATGTCTCAATGAACTAAAAAAAAAAAACTTTTTCCTGATTAATTTACTGTCTAGTCATTTAAACGTAAATTTTAACATAAAATCTAAAACATTTTAGTTGTTATAAAATTATTAAATAATGAGCTTTTCAGAAATGTATAATACATACTTTATATCTTTTCCTTTAAAGTTTAAAAATAAATTAACTTTTAAAGTGATATAGTGATTGATTTCTTCTTTATTGATTATGGATTTATTAGGTATATAATTAATTTTTGAACACGATATAAGTAAAATTGTCATTTTTATAAATAAAAATGAAACCAATTTTTAATTTTGTCATGATTAATTTTAATATATTAATAATTAATTAATAAACAAAATATTTTGAAAAAAATTGTGTCCATTTTAAGCTATATAGACTACTTTATATGTGTGCAAAATTTTATGGAAATACGTCCTGAAATAAAAGAGTTATTGACTTTTGGTCTGAAATAGGCCTAAATTTACCATAGTGCGGCGTTTTAAATTACAACAACGCCAGTTTTTGGCATATTTCATACTTCAGATTTTTTATTTTTAAATATAAATTAACGTGTTTTTACCAACTTTTAAATAATGCATGAAGTCTCAAAGATCAGGAGTAAATACAATATATTGTTTAAAATCGTCTCTTTATATAAAAAAAAGCGTTTTAAAATCACCGAAAAATCTATAAATTTGTTGCAAATTTAATGATTTAGTACTTTGTTAATATTTAACATTTCTTAATTATTTTAGTACGGTTTATTCATCATAATGCTAGCTTTAAATTCGTAAGAAAACATATTCTGCATTCGTATAAATATTCAGTAAAAACTTGTCTCACCTAAGGCACTAAAAATGAATTTTTTTGAAAATGAAACATGGCCTGTCGATTAATGCTTAATTATTTCTTAATTATTGTAAATAATGTTCAATATATTATTTATATATGAGAACAAAGATTCTATCTAAGACATTCTCTGCAAATACATATTGCAGCATTTTTTTTGAAAATGTTGGTTTTTATTATTCATTTATCAGAATGCATACGCTAGAGTACAATTTTTTTAAGTTAATAATTGAGATGAACCTTTCTTATTGTATAAAAGTAATAAACTGAATATTATTTACAATAATTAAGAATATAATATAAGTATTAATCGACAGGCCGCGGCCATAAAATTACACCCTTAGTTACGGAATATTTGTATGTACGCAGAAAATGTTTTCCCACAAGTGTAAAGCTAACGTGGTGATAAAGCTGAACTAAAATAGTTAAGAAATGTTCAATATCAACAAAGTTATAAATTTTTAAACTTGCAGGAACTTTTTACATTTTTGATTATTTTTATTTTATGAATGATGAACTACTAAATTTTATGATGATGATGATGAAAAAAACTTACAATACTAAGAAAACTACAATATTTAGAACGGCGATATCTCCTGAAGAGCAGCTGATTGTTACTTCGAGGTAAGTCATACCACGTTGCATTTTTTTTCTTAATATTTTATTTACTACAACAATGTATTTTTTCAATTATTAAACAACAATAAATTATTGAACAATATGTATTAAATTATTAAAAAACCATATAAAAAATTAACCATGTATACATGGATATATAAAGCATGCATAAGACCTATCATTACATACGGTTTCGAAGCAAGAGCGGACGTGGTGATAATTAAACATCTCCTCAGAACTACCGAGATGAAGATCCTAAGACCTATTGCAGGCAAGACCCTCAGAGACAGAGTACTCAATGCGGAATCCATAGAACCTGCGACATGCAAGACATTGTAAGATGGAGGAGGCGTTTCTGGAGGGACCATGTCGAGAAAATGGAGCAGACGAGACTTCTCGGAGCCGTGATGTGCGGGATTCCAGAGGGGCGCTGACCGCTAGGGAGACCACCAAAGAGAAGGAGCGAGAGCTAGACATCCTCGTCACAAGACTAGGACTGACCTCTCACTGTGGTCAACACAGATCAAGGATCTAACAAAAGAGGAAGAAGAAATATGTTTTTTTTTAGTTACTTAAGACCTACATAGAAAATTTAAAAAAAAGATTTTAAAATTTTTGCATTTTCTTAAAGCTTGAGGTCTTAAGAATGTCTGGTGATAATTTCATGCTAAAATTTAAAAAAAAATAAAGTTTTAGCTGATAAGAGTGGCATCACTTTGTTGATTGCGCGTTGGGCCACACGCATGTAGCTGTCAATCGGGCTCTTTCATAATAGAAATGTTAGACCTGTTTCTATTAAGTTTGTGAAGAGTGCTCGATGATATGGGAATTCTAAGCAAGTTGGGAGGAATTATATAAGTTTAAGACTTATATAAGTTGAAAAGTTTCGCAATTTATTCATTGGTCAATTTTCAACCGCGTTTTACTCGAAACCATTTTTTAAAAATCGGTGACCAAAATATCTCGGCAACCACAGAACCTATCAACTTGAAATTTCTAGTGTTTTTTCTATATATAATTATCTAGTCTTTGTCTTAGGTTTTTAATTTAATTGGCTTTTTTTTTATCGGCATAATAAACCTTAAAAATTTTTTAAACAATAAATGTTATTTTAAAATCAAACTCCTACCATTTTGTCAAAAATTGATATTTTCAAAAATCCCTACGTCGAAGACTAAATTATAGTGTCAAATTTGATACTATTTTTTTTATTCTGATGATTACAGATGGAATGGGAGTCACCTCGAAGGACCGTTTTTTTGGCAGTCGATAGAACCCAAGAATTTTCCGCCAATGTTGAATATTTTTTAATAAAAAAAATTAATGTATTCTTAAAAGTATGTACATTCATGTAGAAATGATATCAATACCATAATTCACATAGGTTTCCTTTAAAAAATTCACAAAACTGTGAATTTTTTATTTCTTTTTATTATTTCCTCTTAATTACTAAACTTGAATCAGTGACATTTGCATTAATTTTTATCTATGTTATTCCAAAGGAAAACTCTGTTCTAGATTTCTAAAATAAATTATTCGGTGTCGAACATCCTGTAACACGTATGTACGCAATGCGGATGATCGTCGTCAAAAACATGCGATGTCGCCGATTTTACGTTGACGGAAGATCCGCGGGCGGAGAACCGAGAGCGCCGAAGCGAGTGTTCCGCCAGTGGATTCACCAATGATCCGCTCAGTGTGTTTGATAAACACATATTGTATGGAAAGAAATGTAGCGCTCCGCGACAGAAGATACACTTAGTGTGGCGCCGGCCAAAACAAACAAACATGCTTATACTAAATGTTATATTAAAATTTTATAGAATAAATCCAAGCCACAATATAAAAAAGCTAGCATTTAATAATGTCACTTCTATTTTATAGAATACATAATCATATGCAAAAAAAAAATTTATGGATTCAAACTTTTAGAAGCCATTTTCTCAATTCCATGTTTTTCGACTCTTTCAACAGAATTTGTGAGAATTAGCCTCCACAGTTTCAATGGAAAGAGACCAGAGTTCCCAAATCGGAGCGCGCCGCGCGGAGTAGAGAAGAGATGATTTGGATTGTAAGAGAGTCACAGTACTTACGATCTGTCATTGGCGGTCATGGCAGGTTTAAGGATCCTTTATGTCATAACTAAGTTTACCATTTCTTCCATCCCCTCTCTCCCTCCTTAGAGTGACAATTTTTAGTGTATTTTTAATGCAGTGTAATACATTCCTTAATGTAATTGATTCATTACATTTCACTAATGTAATGCATTAATTTGTCAAAAGAATAACCCTGCTCTAACACCACTCTACTCCTGTGCTGTTGCCGACCGGGCCCCGCCAGCAGTCGCAGCCCTAACAGGGCACACACCATCAATACTGTATCGTACACGAGCACCGATCATATATACCCTGGGAAGCCATGACTGCAGCGAAACTCGACCAGTAACACAAAAAACAAAGAAGTGTCGAAACAAAGAACACCTTTTCATCATATAATTATAATGTCCCATCGCAAAGTGTTTCCTTCTTTTAAAATGCATGTTCAGAGACTTTAGGAGCCCTCTGAGTATTTTGTTCAAAATATCAATTTATCAAATTTATCAATCAACAAATAACAAGCATTTATCATTGATCTGACCAGAACGTTGAGAATGGTATAAACTGACTTGGCTGGCGGTCTTCTCGCTCCCACCTTCACTGCATAAAGTCTTGTCTTATAATCATTTTGGAGATCTCATCCAGTAGACCTTTGTATTCATTCATTTTATATGTATATATGGGATTTTATCTCCCAGGCACTGTCAACTCAACCAAGAAGTCCTGTTCTGTAAGTGTTCTTTTAGACTAGTCAGGTCTCAGTGCTGTAGCGCATAATTCTCTTGGGAACATTAGTTCCCTGAAATCGAGTCCATAATTAGTCTTTCACTTTTTTGATTATTGTGAATGATTTTGATGACTTGATTTTTGACTATTGTAAAATTATTTTGATTTACTTTTCCCCAGGCCTCACAAAGTTGATCTTTGTAACATTCTCCTTGGTCAAACCTTTGTTTGCTCTAGCTATTGCCAGGCTAACTCCCTGAGTACCTCCAACACCTTGTCATGTCTATAAGTGTAAAAGAATTTGTAATGCTTATTCTTACAAATTTTTAATCCTTTTTGATAAGAAATTTAGTGCATGTTGGCCTTTAGTTAGAGTAACACGCATATGAAGAGTATTTTGTGAAGGTATTGGTGAGTAAATAATACTATGGTTGTGGTGTGTAGTGTTATTCGCATGCTAGTGTAGTGGTTGTCCTGGCGAACAGACGGGTTACGTCTTAAAACCGATAGACAAAAAAGTAATTTTTAGTAGTTGTAGACCCCGATTCCCTAAGCAAACTGCTAAATTTAAGAGGCCATTAAAAAAATTTAGCGTGATTTTTGTCAATTTCCGTAACCGACATTTCCTCTAAAAAATTGACGGACGCTCTAAACTCGCCCGCTAAAAGTCATATTTTTATTGGGTGGGAATATGATGTGCTAAATTTTTGGCAGGAGTTATTTCCATACGAACTGTCAAATTTGACCCAGCAATGGCAGAATTCTTAGTAGACTTACTTATAATAGATGCTTTGAATGACGAGTTTCAAGAAGAACAAAGAATGTAAGATACTTATATTTTGATATAAAAGTATTATTTTTCCTTTTAAAATGTATTTTCCATAATAATTTTCAAAAATATTTTCAGGAGAAAATTGATATTGATGCGTAAAAGTTTGCGGGACACAAGCAATCCATTTGATCTACCAGAAAGGAACTTCATTAAACATTTTTGATTAATTAAACCAGCTGTCCGACACTTTGTTAATGTTTTGGAGTCATATTTTGAACTACTAATTAGAAGTACTGCGGTGCCAAACATATGGAAAATACTTTTTAACTCTACATTTTTATGGTCATGGTAGCTATCGGCTTGACGTTAGAGGTTCTCATAATTTTGGGATGAGTCAGATAATAGTCAGTAGAAGCATGACCAAAACATCAAGAGCCATCGTTTCACTCTGATGCGTGAATGGATCACGTTCCCCCGAACACAAGAGGAAGTGAGGACAACCCAAATGCAATTCTTAACCGAGTTTAATATCCCCGATACAATAGGAGGAATAGATTGCACCACCATTCATACACCCAGTGTACCCAGGAGCTCTGTACTTCAGTCGCAAAGGATACTTTAGCATAAATATACAGATAATATGTGATCATTGTTAACTGCGACCGCGTCGTTGAATTATCATATTAAAAACTATTTCGATTTTTAATCATGTAACACTGTGTTACACCACCGTTCCCGAAAGTATTTTTTAGCACAGTCTTTTAAGAGATAATATTGACTGTGCAGTGGGTAAAACGTGTGTGGAGATATTGATCGCATGCGCATGCCTTACAGGGAACATTGATCGACGCAATTCGACACTGCAAAATAGATGACCAGCCTTAAAAGTGATATTCGAGAAATTATTTATTGCAAAAACGACACAATTGTGAGATATTAGTTTTCAAAACAAAAAACACATTCATTCATTTGACATTCAATGCTGTGCGTGTGCATTGTAGCGGGACATGTAGCGAAAATGCGAGACCACGAAATGCATTTCAAATTAGTGTCCTAGTAATATTCTATTTTTAATATTTAAAGCATTAACTTTGTGGTTAGACATTTTAACAAAATGTTATTTATGTAGTATATGACCCCGATTCCGTAGTTCAACCGTTAATTTTAACGGCCGCTAAAAAAGACATTTTAGCATTCCGCTAATCTAAAATCTGAAATTTGGTATTCCATATCTTTGTATTTAACGAATCCTTTAAAATCATATATTTTAGAGGCCGGTTAAAAGTGTATCATGAAATGAGCTCCAGGTCGAGATAATTTTGCTGCACGGCGCGGCAGGAGACACATTTGAGACATCATCTCTCAAACTTTTATTATGTTAATGTAAACAAACATCAAGATAAATAAAAAAAAACATTCCTTCGACAAGTTGTCGTGTTGATTGTATATTATTTGAGTCAAATTCTTGTTAGTTTCTGTCTAGAATTTTACTCGACACGAGTTTATAATGTAATGATTCAAAGATTCATAATTCAAATTTGACACTCATTTTCAGGCATTCGGGGAATTAAAGACAAAGGTGAAGAGAAAAGCACAAGGGTTGTATGGAGTGCAAGGTACTGGGGGTGGTCCAGCAATGAGGATAGGAGTAAGATAATTCTACTGCAACAGAAGTATGTAATTCATATCGCACCTAATTAAAGATAATTTAACATGATTACTTTATAGTAAAGTTTTATGTTTTGTAATGAAACAATACGAAACATCTCAATGAACGAGTAAAGGAGAAAATAATAAAATTCATTGATACTATGAATAAATTAAATTATTATTATTTTTGTGTATTTGAACATGGATATTTTCTCATGTTTTGACTAAATTAATGTTTTCAGGTTCAACAAGACTCAATAGCCGGACAAAATAAATCCATGGAAACTACAAGCAAACAACCAAAGAGTAAAAAGTCTCAGAAGTACTCCAGTTTACAAAATATAATGATAAATCACTCCAAGGTTATGGGAGAATTAAATCAGGGCGACATGATGGTAGCCCAAGGGTTAATTGAATTAGGACATGCTGTTAATAATATAGCATCTGCAATCAACAAAATAAATATATCCAGTGAACAGCAGTTCATTATCCAAATAATTATATAATACACACATTTTTTTTTTGTTAGTGTAATATATTATACAATGTATAGATCATGCATCATTTACATTTTTTTACATTTTTTACATTTGATTATTCGCTGTACCTTTCCAAAAAAGAGCCAAGCTCTTATGCTTGGGACTAACACTTTTATTTTTTTAAATGTTATATATCTATACGAGTATAATACATTGTTTGATATATCTATATAATCACATATATCTCATATCTCCTGTAATGTTTTTTTTTAATATTGTGTTTTTTGAAATGTTCATTTAAGGGGTTACGTGTAGTCAGAATTTTCAAAAAAAGTTTTTTTTTTGTATTTTCTTAAAGTAAAATGTTTCGAAAATATTGTGGGAAAATATCAACTCGATCCTATTATTAGTTTTAAAGATATCCAACGATAACTGTAGGGCCCCCTACCACCGTCCGTACTTACACGCAGCGGCAGTAGAGCCGGCCGGGTTGACTGAAGAGCGCGGCTGCTACGGAATGGGTTTTTTACCTGAGTAATTCTAAGAATAATATACGAAATTTCTTTTATACTTCTGCTTTTAGACAGAAGACCCATTAGGCTAACTGACATTTGATTTAGTGTTTTATAAAGGATTTTTTTTTTCTTAAACTTTTTTTTATAAATAATAAATGAGTGATTTTTTCCGTCAAAATTCATAATTAAGCTTTCAAAGATCGCCATTTTGTTAAATTTGAAAAAAAATAAAAAAAGCTTTGATTAAGCACAAGATAAACTATTGAACTACTAATTTTTTTTTGTTTCATTAAATTTAGATAAACCAGTAAGAAGCACTGATAGACACTGCGAGGCACTATTTGCAAGACAGGGGTCAAGAATTGAGCTTCTATCGTGGTCCAGTATTAATATATTAATTTCTTTTTTAATAGTTGTATGTCTTTTATCTGTAGGAAAATTATTAGGTTTTTTATGCCTGAATATACCTATGTAGTCTTGTTGATGCGTTTTGGAATTTTAAAGTTATTTTATTATCTTAAGGATGTGCTTGTTTCGAATTGCTTAATGTAATGTTCTTTCACTATTTGAATAATCAATATCTTTTTATAAATATTTTCTATTTTATTATTATTTACTAGTATTATGAGTTTTCTAAACACATTTGTGAACCAAAAATGATACCTATATACACATGATACATGAAGGATTCTTTTGTTTTAACCCTGTTATATAATAAAAGCAATTACGGAATAAGTATGTATGTATAATATGCACTTTATCTCTAAACTTACTAGCTGTGCCCGCGCGGCTTCGCACGCGTAGATTTTTAGTACACTGTTTGGATCGTCCTAGAACTTTCGCGAACCTTCTAGAACATGCTCCTTCCAGAACTTTTAAGAAATTTATATTAACAGAATAAATTACAGAAACCTTTTAGACGCACCCACATATTCTGCCACTCAGTTTAGAACCTTATAGAACTTTCGGGAATTTTCTAGAACCTTCTCCTTCCAGAACTTTCTAGAGCAGGTTATTCCGGAACTTTCTAGAATTCTAGACTCACCGACACAGTCGGCGCGCCTATTTTGAAACAATCTGAAGCATTTGCAGCTTTGCCATAACAAAACAATGTGCTAGAATGTATATTTTCGTCACCCACTCCCACCCATGCACAGCCACCCCCTCAAACTCACATATTTTCGATGTGATACCAAGGGCTATCCACCACCATAACCACCGGTGGGTGGTGGTGGTTGGTTGCGGAGAAAACTTGGCAGATAGGGAAACATGTGTTTCTTTTTATGATATATATATATAATATATATATATATATATATATATATATATATATTTTGATATTGATTACCTATACCTACCTATAACACATCCTGGATGTACCTAAAATTATTTATAAATCTTAATTAAAAAGTGAAATTAAAGCATTCCTTCTTAGCTGGCCCTCCGCAAGCCAGTCATTATTTTGGGAAATATTGTTATTTACACTATCCTCTGATCTCTCATCACCTGAGATTTCTTCAGAATCTGAATCTTCTGGTTTCCTCATTATGATGGATTGCCATGCAGAACAGCGCAGCTATAAATTATATATGTATTCACAGGATCATAATGCAAGGTTCTATGTTTTAACAAACATCTAAACCTACTTTTTAAAATACCATTTAAATGTTCTATGGTATTTCTCGCTTTAGCATGAATCTTATTATACCGAACTTCGGAGGTATCTTGGGATGCATCCTGAATTGGCACCATAAGCCAAGGTTCAAGGGGATAGTCTGAATCTCCAAGTAAAATTTGTGGGTTGTGAGTTGTAATATATTGGTCTCGTAGATACTGTTTTATGTTCAAAGATATCCAAATAGCAGAGTCATGAACTGAGCCTGGAAAGCAAGCATTAATATTGATTATCTTCATAGATGCATCACATATTATCTGTATATTTATGCTAAAGTATCCTTTGTGATCTCTCTGGCCGATGTTTCGGATCCCATTACAGGGTCCATCATCAGGGCTGATGATGGATCCTGCAATGGGATCCGAAACGTCATTCAGAGAGGTCACACATATACTAAATTAAACTGCTACGATTGTACGGATGTTTTAATAAAAAAATGTTTATTCATTACTCTCGTATTTTCGGCCAGTGTATAAAAGAGAGCAGAATATTGCACGTCACAGTTAATCAATAAACAGATGATATAAATATACAGATAATATGTTAGTCATTTTGGTGTGAAAATGTCTATTCAATGATTACAAAAAATGTGTCATTTTGCTTTTCGTAAATAAGGTAGATATTTCATATTTTTTATGACCTACGTTACACCACCGACACACAGGAGTTAAAAAAGAAAGTTTCCTTTGCCAAATTTTAGTTTTGTTCAAATGCATGAAACAATACACGCACAATTATTTCGCACGTTTTCGGAGAAATGAGTTGAATCATTTCTCGGAAGGATTGCAAGGGTTAAGCCGAATTTTAAGTCGAGTGTTTTTAATAATTAATTAATTATTATTATTAATTAAATTTAATTCCATCCCGTTCTATCGCCTGCCAAAGTATATGGAAAGAAGATCGTATTTTAGTGTTTAGATCCTCTACATTTCATAGTCTTTGACATGCTTCAACTTGCAAGAAACATTACACTCGGTAATAAGTTCAGTCTCATAGCAGTCCTTATTGTGAAAAACAACGCAGTTTTTTGAATATTTTTTTAATTAAACGGTAAAAGTGTCCGTGCTAAAAAGTAGTGATTTTTTTACTTAAATTATAAATTACTTGCAGGAAAACAATCGGCTTCGCCGATTGCTTACTGCTAGGCCCTGCAGGCGGCTATTGTGGCCGCTTCGCGGCCAGCGATAGCCGCTGTGCGGCCAATTGTGTTTGCTATGCAGCAAACACAATTGTTTACCTATGCCTACGTCAGCCGCTTCGCGGCCAATTGTATCTGGCAGACTTCCACTTTTGCTATTGTAGCCGCGTCGCGGCCAAATGTGTTTGCTATGCAGCAAACACAATTGTTTACCTATGCCATCAGCCGCTTAGCGGTCAATTGTATCTGGTAAATTTCCACTTTTAATTACGGATAGTTTAGATATAATTAAGACAAAGTATTTATTCAAAATTTCTAACCGATCAATAAGTCAGAACGGAATAAACCATAGTTCGATAGGTAGGTACCTACTCTCTTCTCTTCTCGCAGTGTTGATTACTTTTATACAACATTATAAAAAATTAATCTTTGTTTAATTTTTACATAAACAAATTTGAATGTTCAAAACCAAAAATGTAATTAAAATTTCAACAAAAAAAAATATTCTCGAAAAAAAAAATTCGATCCTGCCAGGATTCGAACCTGGCATCTTCTGATCCGCAGTCAGACGTGTTATTCATTGCACCACAACGCGGCACAAACAACGCGGCAAAATTATTGTATACAAATAGAAATCATCATCCAAATGCAGAAACGTACGACATTGGTTGGAGTAATTAATATTATAGATACAAAACTAATTATCAACTCTTGTAATAAACAACAACAGGTGTGTTCAGTTAATAAGAATAATTTTAAATAAAAGTGAAATAATTATATTTTTAAAAATGTCCTTAGGTTTTCACGGCCGTTCAGAATCTTCTGTGTATAGTTTTCTGGGATATTCTGCCGTGTGTATGTGACCTCTCTGGCCGACGTTTCGGATCCCATTGCAGAGTCCATCATCAGCCCTGATGATGGACCCTGTAATGGGATCCGAAACGTCGGCCAGAGAGATTACATATTCAAAGCAAAATATCCCAGAAAACTATACACAGAACTATATTTTTATAATTGTTTATTTTGAAAAAAAAAACACAAAATACAAATACAAATATATAGATTCAATATAAATACATAAAAAGAAAATTCTACAAGTTTAGTATTTAATCTATTATATCAACAAATATTTTTTTTTTAATCTTTTTTATTTATTTCAAAAATTATCTTTGTTAGTGTTGTTGATATTATATAAAATCACTGTGATTAATAAATACCCTAAAAATATACATTTTAATGAAAAATTGTATATAGGGGGGGGGTGTAAATTTATCGCGCTGCCACTGCACAGATGCGTCAAAGATCCGCACACACAATAGAAAAATTAAAGGGAACGTTGGCGTCGATAGTTAAGCTATTTCAAGACGAGAACAAGACATCAACAAACTTAATATCAGATAAACATTGCACTAGCTCGTATATTCACGTATTTGTTGCAAGTATAATTGGGTCAATATCGCAGAAAAATTAATGCAGAAATATAGTGTACTTTTTAATGTCTATGCTGATGACACAAAATCGTTATCTAATTATTTATTGAATAACATTTTGTCCACAAAATTAAATGCCCACATACTGTATCAAAAAATTACAGGAAAAAATCAGTCTGGCCGATTTCCATTATCGTTACATTACAATCACTAGAAAATAATTTTTACTAATTACTAGAAAAATATGTTATTTTGCCGATACCAAGTTATCTTACGACGTCCTGTGATAGCCCTCCAAGGCTAGCTTCGACAGAGTTATGAATGAAGCTGTTATAGAAAAAGAAGTAATTAAAACAATAATAATCTGAAAACTTCAATATCTCAAAAATGTAATGAGACATCCAGAGAAGTATGAGATCTTGCACTTCGTAATGCAGGGAAAGATTGCTGGAAGTCAGGGCCTCGAAAGAAGGAGAATATCATGGCAAAAAAATCTAAGATAGTGGTTTGGCCAGTCTGCTGTAGAGCTATTTCAGGCCAAAGTAATGTAATGTGTCATGTGCCCCAAAAATTGTTTGAAACCGTATCACAATTTGAAAAAGTTTTTAAATAGTGTTAAAAAGACCGCCACTTCACACTAGTATGTATAAATATCACCACTTATGGCGCTGGAATAGCGCAGTGTTAGCCAATGTTTTCGACTCGACACATACTATTATGAACAATGTGGAGAGTTTTCATTTAAAAAATATTTTTTCGATGCAATATCCTGGATATTGCCTGCCGTATAAAGTTAGATAAACCTTTTGGGTCTTATGTTTTTTTTAACCTGTTCGTGCCCAAGCCGTGCATTCAATACGCGCTCCGTCATGTATACATGATTCTAGCCTGCTGTAAATTTTGAATCATGTCAAATTTCGAATTAACGGGGTTTTAAGTAACATTCTGTATGTATGGTATATAACATTTTTAAATTATGATAAAACTTGAAAAATTTCAACCTCCTGTAACCTTACCTTAAATCAATCTTAACGTACCTTCTAAACATATGAATGAACCTTTACTTGGCTGCACTGTGTTACCGCACTTTGAGTACAAAGAAAGATTGTTATGAATTATCGTGCTGTTCTCTTTGGTATTTAATGAATTTCAGAGACACTCTCTGTGACCGCACAAAAAAGACCGCCACCAAAATCCCCGAATTGCTTCTTTACATATAATTTTTCAATAATTCTATACATCAATTTTCAAAATTGTATTATGATAAGTTATATTTAGCTTGCCATAAACCAGGCTGCGTGCACCCTCAGGAGCAACAAAATTCTTAAAAAAATTATCTTTAAAATTCATACCATCTGTAAACTTCATACGACATCTGTCGCTACTTGTCAAGGATTATCTTATAAACAAACAAGATATAGCTCTCATGTGGCAGAATATCACAAATTATTAATTATTAACGTCCAGCAATTTTTCTACATTATGGAATGGAATTAATCCCAATTATAATAATGTCGTTGTCCGTCCGTCTGTCCCCGTAACTTCGTGCAACATCCATAATATTGTTCGAATTCATGGCTAAAAAACAAATTAAACGGCCTAGACGGGGCTAGAAGCCCGGACATACAAACTTAAATGCGGAGATCTATGAATGTTGCCATCATCATATGTGTAGGACCCTTCCAAAATTGACTACATGTACGGCGCACAATATATTTTATAAAATATATTTTCTTTAGGTACACTAAGTTGCTTATCAACATTTTCTCCGCAGCTGATGGCATCTTCTGCTTGGTATAGTGGTAAAATATCCGACTCCCGCCCGGGGACTCAGGTTCGATTGCCAGTATTGCAAATTTTTGTTCTCACTTTGTTTTTTATTTTATTTTGATATCTATTTTATTTATAATATTAATTATTTAATTATTTGTCGCATTAGTTTTACGCACTCACAATCACCACATTCGCCAGGGTTTAATTAAAATAGTAGGTGCCATTAACTGCCGGGGAAATATAAAAAAAAATGTCAAATATTTTGATGAAAGTCGTTATTACCGTTTCGTGGGTGTCGCCTTTAAATAAGTAAATACTTATACTTTAGGAACAGTCATTTTTGGTGGGTTACAGCTATAATGATAATTAAAACTAATAAGTGCGTCTATTACTATGCTTTATAAATATTTTCTCCGAAACCAATGTTATAGTGCAAGATATCCGGCTCCCGCCCAGGCGATTCGGGCTCGATTCCCGGTACGGGAAATTTTTTCTCATTTTTTTTCGATTTTATTTTGATATCTATGTCGGGGACCGCTTCCAAGTCCCACAAATTAAATAAATGTCATTTCAGTAGAATTCAGATGGTTTATGAAATGCTCGCTGAGTTTGTATAGGAACTTATTTTATATTGAGATTACAGTGTCAATGACGTTGTGTTTATTTCTCGACCTTGGTTGATGACAGATGTAGATCATGGAGGACGTGTGGCGCTGGTACCATGTGAACTGTCTGCGATATGCCGGGTCCGCGTGGGGTCGTTGACCTGTCGGTCGGCGTTCGTCCGTGGAGTTGATTCGGCCGGCAGGCATAATGCGCTGGAGATGAGAAGGATTCTGATCGGTTGAGCAGAATGTGACTGGTGGCGATGAAGCTGATAGCGGACGATAGATTGAAGAGCAGTTGTGTAGCATCGAGTTGAGATGAGCAGCGTAGCGATGTTGTTGTCATTGCCACGTCGGATTAGAGGTCGGTCGTGTAGCGTAGGATGAAACGAGGAGAGAGGCGGTACAAGGTAAGCAGCGAAGGGGTTGCCAAGCAGAGTGATCTCGTGGCGTAGGTGCAGGAATCGAACTAACTTGGTACTTTGCTACAAGGTCTTTTATATCTAGATTTTGGTGTAGAGACGTGTACAAAAACCTAGTAAGTGTGTAAACTGTTGCGTTAGCATTTTGTATTTCTGAAGACTGGGTGTATCTTGCTTCATCATCATATTTTAAACCTGCATGCGAAGCTCAATGTCAGCATTCTTCAAACACATGTTACTGGTGATTAATATCGGCCAATGGTATTTTTCCGGATCGTTGACCCCACATCTATTTTATTTTTTATTTAATGATGTTGTCGCGTTAGTTTTACGCACACACAACCGCCAGGGTTTAAAATAGTAGGTGCCATTAACTGCAGGGGAATATAAAAAAAAGTGTCCAAATATTTAGACAAAAGTCGTTATTATTATTTCATAGGTGTCGGTTATAGACGTACCACTATAACTAAGTGTGCGAAGGAGGGCCTCGCTGTCGCGTAACAGAAGTTGTCAGGGTGTAAATTTATTACACAATACATAATGTACAGAATGTCCGGTGACTGGTGTCGTATTAAATACAGAAATTTGGTCGGGCAGCACTAAAGAAACCATGCAGTAATGGCGGCCATTCTGTCTGTCAAACTGTCAGACGGTAATATCGGTCCATTATTCGCTTTTTCAGCTTCGCAAAACTTTAATACTTCATTAGCAATTGTTCTTGCACCATCCCGGACTGTTTAGGATGTTTTGGACATAATAATTCAGTGTATATTGGTAATCAAGATGACGCAGCTCGCGCTCAAAGACGAGAATGAACTGAATGACAGGGCGAGGGGTTACCGCCGGGTGCGGACAGGACGGGTTTTAGTTCAAAATTCGCCGCACGCCAAGTTACGTTGGGCAAGCAATATAAATAAGTAAATACTAATACTTTAGGAACCGTCATGTAAAAAGTACCATCATTTTTGACAGGTTACAGCTAGTATTTACTATTTAGTGAAAAAGAAAAGATTACCGATTCAGATTTTAAAATGAGTAAAAACCATTGGGAACTGGTTGATTTATTTGATCATTTTGATTTAGCACAGGAGTCAACCAATAAAAACAACAGATATTCAAATTGGCCATAATGTCTCTTTGTTTGTTTCACCATAATGTCATATGTGCCATAATGTCAATTCAATTTGTGTCAAATCATGATATCATATTGACAAATGATTCACCCATAATTGAGATATTGGACTGTAATAACTGACCTTTACTCACATATTGTACCAACCAATTACAGGAATAATAAATTAGTCTGACCGATTTCCACATATCTGCAAACCAATAAATCGTCAATTTTAGTAAAATTTGTTATATTGCCAGCAAAAAAAATCATGCACTTTTAGTTCAATTACAACCAATAGGTTTATCCCCAAGGTTACTAGCTAAAATAAATGCAAGACTTGAGTAAACATTTCATCATTTTGCACTCCAGCTCTAACAATAATAATCTGCAATAAACATATAAGTGTGCACCCATATCACAAGTCAGTTGCAAATTAGCACAATTGCACCTAGGGTCAGCATGCAACTGGCTTTCGAAATGAGCGCACACTTATTTGGTTTTTTTTTAGTCACAATCCTAGGGGTACACCAAGCACTCAATCTCTCCACTCTTCTCTGTCACCTGCCAATCTTTTCATTTCTTGGTAGGTGCTACAGTACACATCTCTGATAACCCGGTCTACGTAGCTTGATCTCGGGCAGCCTCTACGATTATTGCCTTCAATATTTCCCTCGACGATGGTTAAAAGCAGGCCTGGGTGCCTTATGTTATGGACTATCAATTCCTTATTTGTATATTGCAGATAATTTTTCTTAGAGCCAGAGTGCAAAGTTATAAATTGTTTATTCTACTATTCCTCAAAAAAAAGCAAAACTGCAGAGAATAAAATTAATGGAAAAAAGCAAGATTTCAGACTATCAACGTGAGAGCCTTGGGGTCCACACTATATGCGGGACCTGGGCTACAGCCTCTTTAGTTATAAATTGTTTATTCTACCATTCCTCAAAAAAAAGGCAACTGCAGAGAATGAATTAATGGAAAAAAGCAAGATTTTTATAAATGTGGGTACTCTTTATTTTTTTGTTTGCAAATTCACTTCTTATTTAAAATTGAAATAGTTTTAAAATTTCAGACTATCAACGTTAGAGCCTTGGGGCCCACACTAATATGCGGGACCTGGGCTACAGCCCCTTTAGCCTTTTAATGAATCCGGACCTGATTAATTTAAACAAATTTGGAAGTAGTTTAAATTAATCACAAAATCAGCTCACGCAAATCGCTACTTTGCTGTTATCAAACATAATAATTTCATTGTCTATCCATAACTTTCTGTAAATTTTATTCAAATTCACGACTAAAAAAATGACACAGATGGAAGTAGGGCGCATACCTCGGCCATGCAAAGTGCCAGCACGGAACGCTATCAATGTTGCCACAACCGCATACCCGTGACCCATCAAAAATATGCTATATAATATATAGTAGGACTAAGCAAAGATACGAACCTTGTTCCGTGATTTTTAGTGGGTATGGCTAGTATACAAATATTACTGCACATGGAGCTAGTCAGGCGTGCGCAGCCAGTACATTGATGGATGAGTTGTACAAAAGCATACAGGTGTCTCATATCTAGTAGCAAAAACATTACAGCTGGATTTCTGTCTTGAAATGAATCGAAAATCATCAAGCAATCATGACATTAAGATCAATAGTTATGGAGATATGCAATATCAAAGTTTGAATTTTTTAAGTAAAGTAAAGTTTGAAGTTTCAAAGTATCATGACAAAAACTTATATTGATTATGAAAAATTGAACCTGTAAAGTTTTTGCTACTAGCAATAATTGACACCCTGTATATTTTGGAAAAAAGGTGAAATGTAATATTTTGACAGAATATTATGATTATTATGCACACTAAAATCTTAATAATTATTACGAGATGTGTACATACTTTATTTATATTCATTTCATATAAATTGTATATTGTACAAATATACATATGTATATACATTTTAAGCTTATTATAAAGTATTGACAGCACGCTACTGATGCTAGTATTATTTTTGCAATTATTTCATGGATACGGTTGCCTCAGCGGTATCAGTCCTGATGCTGGGCTTTGAAATGGGCCGTTGGAGATATGAAAGAATAACCTAGAAAATATCATATTTTGAAATGCCATGAAAAACTGGAAAAAAATTAATGTTTTTTTTTTATTTTTGATGCTTGCATTATTCAGTGCACGTTATTAAAAAATAGCTGTGATTCACTTTGAAGCAATATTCACTCTACAGGGGTGATCTAGAATCAAACCTGCCATATTATTGCATTTTTTTAATACCATTTATCCATTCAGCATACTGCCAGTTCTGCAGAGGTGTACAATTTACTGGGTTACATTATCCTTACAGAATATTTATTATTCACATGAATATTGCGCATGGGAAACATGAACAAAATGTAAATTTAAAAAATACTTTTAAGTAAGTGTCGTGTGCACCATCACACATATCTTTTTTCTAATTTGCGCTTCTTTTATATTAAGTTGTATGCAAATATGAACCTCTTAGAAAAATGAAATCCAAACTTGGATTTATTTATAAACGAAATGCAGCATACAAAATTTGGTAACCATTGCAGACCATTCAGAGATATACATCTTCACAAGTCTAAAGGTCCACAAATAAAGATATTGTTCCAGAATATCTTCAGTAGTTATGTAGTCTTCAATTTTTTTAAATATATATGAATGCAATTATGTATTAAAAATAACTAGCCCCGCAGCCTAAAACAGACTTTGTCTCTGAGATTGTGATGAATTGGAATATGGGAAAATGATGTTCCTACAGCAGATTTGTGTTGAGTCAATAGATAATCAGGTCAAGCCAACATCTCTTTGAAATCTTCCTTTTTTCTATCATTCACGTGGTTAATATGGCCTGTGTTCATTGAATGAGATACAATGAGATGAATGTACAAGTTTCAGTTGAGATACTCTCAGTATTCTTGTTGATCCGGAAATGAACTCTGAGAACAGATTGATTATTGTTATCAGCTATTGTCTAAAACCTAAAATTATAAATATCTACAACTATTAATTAGACAAGCATAACGCATCCATTTACAAACATTTATTCTGTTTTAAAACTGCTGCTAGGGAAATTCAAATCGATCCAAATGATGAATGGAACATACCTAAATGGTCAATGGACTGACATTTGAAAAACAAGCAAGGAATGTTTCACAAAATGGCAAATCTCTGAGACATGGAAACTACGAAAGCCAAGAGTTATCTCCAAAGAATCTCATGGGAGTAATGTCCGTATATCAAAAATCATTTTGTTTCGAAAATCTCCTCCATGGGCACAGGCCATTGGACTTTATTATTTAATTCTGACTGGACTCAGAACATACGCTGTTTCATCAAGGCAGAATAAAACTAAATATATTGTCTCAATGATCATTTTGAGATTCATATTTAATATCATACTACAAACCCAAGTTTCCATAACCACATTATGTAAAAGATATTAGTTTGCGTAGGTGAGAGCTAGATTGAAGTAACATTCTATAAATATTCTTAGAATTTCAATATGTAGTTATATTTATTCCATTGAAATTCTTACTCTTATTTATTACCCATCAACTGCCCCAGATATAAATATGTGTACAATTTATGGACTCCAAAATTAAGATCTGCCACAAGGGTTGGAAGCAAACAAAACAGACTTTCTAATCTGATAATATATGCACCAGACAGACTTTTCATGCTAATCCCCTTGGGTCTTACTTGCTTTCTACATGCTACAAACATTCTTCAGCCATTACAAGATCATGTTTGGACAAAAATATTTATGAATAGAGTATAGAACACTATACAACAACACTCAGCTAGTAGCAAAAATTTTTCAGGTGGATTCCTGCCTTGATGAGTCGAAAATATTCAAGCGACCATGACCAACAGTTATGGAGATATGCTTTATTAAAGTTTTCATTCTTTTACAATATTTTTGGCAAAGTTGAACAATCATAACAAATGCTTCAACTCAACAAACTCGATAAAATAAAATCTTGTAAAAAAATTCTTTTTTGAATTTTCGCAAGTTTTTTATCATTTTATTTGTCTCGCATTAAAGCGAATTAATTTTTCAAAATTAATATAAGTTACTGGAATGATACTTCAACTTTTTGCAAAAAATAAGTCAGATACTTCAACTTATTGCAAAAAAATGCAAACTTTGATGATGTATATCTCCATAACCATTGATGGTCATGGTTTCTCGAAGATTTTCGACTCATAATCAAGGCAGGAATCCACCTGTAAATTTTTTAATACTGGCTATGAGACACCTGTATAATATAACGGCTGCATAGATGTACGTCCTTCACATATGTAAAATCTAGGTCATTTTTGCAAGGCAGTGCAAAGGAGGTGGAAAAAAGTATTAAATTTTGTTTTATACTTGATCGTAAGAATTCAGAAATATAATATTTACTTATCAGGAGGACAATTGTATAGCCATAAAAACACTTGCAAATTATTTTTAATTCCTATATTGGACATAAATTGTCATACATAACAACCACGCTTGTCTTGTATCATATGGCATCAACTTTAATACAGGATTATTATAAACGAGGAATATATGAACAAGGTTTACAAACATAAAACATGGTATGAGATTTAAAAAAGAAGTCAGAAAAATATCCTGATTATAGCATTTAATAATTATAAAATAATTCTAATTAAATTTGTTTGTCAACAGACATTTTAAATACATAAATTAAAATATCCAATTACATGTTATTAGGTATCTAGTTTATTACTGTTGAAGGTTTTCTTTACAAGGTTATGTAAAATCCGCACTCCCAATTTGTGAGTTTTCTCCTTTGTAGGAGAACTATTACCATATAGCACTAGGTGCAATCCCCATAATTAACAGCAAAATCTCAAAATGTATTGTGTTCTTACAAAAACCATTATTTCCACTTGTGTATAAAGCACATATCACATACCTCAGAATATGGAATAACAGGTATGCGATAAATTTTTAATAAAACCGCGCAGTTAATGTGTTACGCAAAGAAAATGGAGCTATCTTTTATTGATGAGCACATTGTAAACCCGGCCCACCGTGCATATGATCTTCATCATCCATATTATAGGCTTCCTCACGACTCCTTTCTTGCTCAGCCGAGTACTCTGAGAGATCCACCTCCTCCACATGTTCTCCCTCGGGCATTATAAATGGCGTACGGGCCGGCAAGAAAGCCTCTAAACGTTGAAGGAATTCTTCTGGTAGGAAATGGTTCTCAGGAAACGTAACTACGAATTTTATATACAAGTTTCCTTTCTCAAAAGGATTTTTATACATGGGCATTCCTTCACCGGGTACTCCCTTGACGTCCCCCGGCTTGATGACCTGGCCAGGGGGGTGCTTTATAAGCAACTCTCGCCCATCCAGCTGTTGCACCACCAGACTAAATCCACACAGCGCCTCCGTGAGCGTGATGGTGTGACTGATCATCAGATCATTCCCAGAGCGCTCAAATATGTCGTGCTTTTTTTGTTGCAGCACTATGATCACATCCCCCGTCTCCACATCAGGCTGCTGGTCTCCCTCGCCTCTAAAGAATATTTTCTGGTTTTCTCTCATACCTTTGTCAATGTGGACCTCCAAAATCTTAGTCTGGTTAAGGACGCATCTTCCTTTGCAGGTAACACATCGATCTTTCTCATTTATCATCTTACCCTGCCCCATACACTCTGTGCAGGGCCTCTGTAATTGTTGAGATAATCCTGGACGAATAGATCTGTAACTAATCTTCATCCCGCAACCCTTGCAGTCCTTGCATACCATTAGGGAGCCGGGCTTGCCACCTTTTCCACTGCAAGCGGAACAAATCACATTTTTGCTAAGTTCCAGCCTCGCTGTCTTGCCATTGTACATATCTTTTAAGGAGACTTTCAGGGGATGGACCGTGTCCTCTCCCCTCTGCCTCCGCCGCACGCTCGGTCCACCCATCCCGCCCATTCCACCCATGCCTCCCATCCCAAACAATCCTTCCCCAAACAAGTGAGAGAAAACATCATTCGCTGAACATCCTCCGTCGTTGGCCCCTTGCAGTCCTTTTAAGCCGTGAGAGTCGTACAACTTTCTCTTCTTGTGGTCCGACAGGATCTCATACGCGTAAGATATTTCTTTAAACTTGTCTCCGGCTTCGGGGTTCTTGTCAGGATGAAATTCTTTCGCGAGTTTCCTGTAATTCTGAAATTTAAAAAAAACACATATTTAGACCTTAGAATAAACATACATTAAAACAACTGATTTAACACGTGGATTTTGATTAATACAGCCACAAAAATAAGATGTCAATTAAATTTAGGTGTTACTTTTATAAACTGTATTTAATTCACGAATTACGATACTAAATTTCACATGATTTAGTTAAATTATGATCCAAATATTATAAATATGTAATTGTGTAACCCTAACTTTTTTAATTTCATTGTCACTGGCGTATCTGCTGACACCTAGAACCTCGTACAGCCTGTCGTCGGCCATCTTTGATTGAAATGAAATATTGAAATATCACAGCCACAGATGATTACAGCGAATGAGCACAGAATATAGACCAAAGAATGAGCGAACATAGATACTATAATAGATACATAGAAAAGAGAAATATAAATAGCGAACCAAAGCAAACTGCGTTGTAGAGATGGGTCGTTCATGAACGAACTGTTCTTATTACTGAATGAAATAACTGTTCAGTTCACTTTCGTGAGCAACAATTCATTATTGTTCAGTAATCGTAAGTTAAATTATCTTTTTTTGGCTCTTTTTGATGAGCAGTTCTACCCCGTCAGCAATGATTTTTATTATGAACTCTTCCAAATGTCCAGTTAATGACTGAACACGATGAACGATGTTCAGTCAACTTGATGCGTCAGCGACCTACATATGACTTTCCGCATCGCGTCCTTTTTAAATTAGAAGATAAGTTTTATTTCAAAATATGTTTAAGGCCTCGGGTACGATACGAGCGGCAAGCGGCAGAGCGTCAGAGCGTCAATGCGCCCGAGTAGTAAGGGTCACATTGACGGCACAGTACTGAGGTTAGTCATATCGTGGCCGGCTTCCTTCACTACTCGGGCGCCTTGACGCTCTGATGCTCTGCCGCTTGCCGCTCTTATCGTACCCGAGGCCTAAGTGATTTTAAATTTCGCACGGTACCACAGGTTGCCACCCTGCAACGCGAGGGGTTGGTAGGGGTGCCAGCACGGGCGTTCGGGGAGGCTACCCCCCCCACCCCCATCCCGGCATACACAGAGAGTTGAAGCCGGGGGCCCAAGAACGGCTCCTTGTTCAGTTCCAGAAGAGAGTGGCCTGCAGCGCCTTGGACCACCCAGGCGATGGCCACTTCACCACGGCGGGCTCCCGAGGAAGGCCTGACGCCTTCCTGCAGCTCGGCCCCAGCGGCGACCGGGGGGGACCGACGCCACAAGCTTCCGCGGCCTGGATCACGTGCGCCCCCCGCGAGTTTCCGAGACTCCAGCCAGGCCCCGCGAGCCGAGTAACTTGGGATGCGAGCCTCTTGCAGCCATCGCAGCCACGAGGGCCTCCGATAGTGGACATGTGTTTTTTGTGATTTTTTTAGTGCTTTGAAACTCCCTCTACTTTCCTTGACATTCCATTGATAAGGGCGCCTTGCACATTGCGTCGCATAATCTGCGCCTCACGCGGATTATTCGAGCATAACCTTTCCTATGAAACTCAACGAAACTTCCCATGACTACTGTGTTGGCAAAACCATAGAACAATTGCTTATTAAGGGCCCTGTACACATTAGCCGAGGTTGGCTCAATGCCGGCTAACTATTGTCTAGGAGGTATTGCTAACACCAATGTGTACTGGGGGTATGGGCGCAGGTTGGCGGATGTTGGCCGACATCGGCGCGCATTGGTGAAGTTGTCGATTTTTCGAGCACACATTAAGAAGGGGGTAAGGTTAATTCGTACAAAAAAAGGCATGTTTTTGTGATTTTTTTGTGACGACACAGTTAAAATCTCTTTATTAAAACCAATGGTACATTAAAGTGTGATATTTGAAGAATATTTTGTAAAATTTTCAAGACGAAATATTAAAAAATACGGCAATGGCAGCAATTATTCGGACGTGTCTCGGAAAAAAGTAGAATTGCGGTGTCCATCATAACTTGGTGCTAGATCATCTGAAATCTAAAAATCAAAGTTCATTCGTTAGATAATAGATTTTCCCAGGTAACGCTGGGAGGGTTTTTTGAAATTTCAATTTTTCAATTTTTTGGAACACTTTGAAGGGAAAAACGCGATTTTTTGCGAAAAATATCAACTAATTTGTTATTTAAAAATAAAAATTAATAACAAATTTGAAAAAAACTCAACAGCGTTACCTCGTAAATTATGTACAGAAATAGTATTAAAAATTTCAAAAGGATCGGTGTAGTAGTTTTGAAGTTATGATGGACACCGACTTTGAAAACGTGAGATGTGGGGAAAACGATTTAAAGTTTTGCACACTGTAAAATTCAAAATAAAACTCAACACTTATTTTATACTTACACATAATCGTCGATGCCATGTTCACACGGCAAAGAGCTTTCATCATCAGCATCTGTTTGTCCTTGTCTATGCAAAACTCTTCTAATACAATAGCACGTCCAGTAGTCCTCAGGTGAGCGCGTCTCTTAGCTGCCCGAGCAGGTATAGAAAATCAGTCTCGCTCAAATGTTCATAATTTCGTCAATTTTGCTCCGATTGACTTGAAATTTTGACACAATATTCTTACGATGTTATACATTTATTTAAAAAATTAAAAATAAAATGCAAAAAAAAAAGTTAAAAACCTTAAAGGAATCATGGCGTAGCTTGGTCGGTGGTGATCAACATTGGCCGTTATTTATGTAGTGGTTTGTACGTCTATCGTGTTTCTGAGATCGCCGAAATGTCGCTATAGTGGAGCAATGAATAGAAATTCAAGTTAATGGAATCATTACTATTAGTATAGACAGAAATTATTAGAAGAAGAAATAAAACAATAAATATCAAGTCAATGAAAATAATATACATTAAAATATTATACATAAAAATAATATATATAAATATATACATAATATACATAAAAATAATATACATAAAAAAATAATATACAAATATTTTTAGAAATAATAATTATATTCAATTTATTATTATATTCAATTTTCAGAGTTATTACTACCAACGGATTTATAGTGAAAAGACGCATGCGCTCAATTTTTTTTCAAGAGATGGTTGCAATGCAGGGACCACTGTAATGTCCCTACGACTGTAATGACAATAAGTAGAGGGCAAGTCGGAAAGCTCAGGGCTAACTATAAAATAAATAAGGATATGCTTTCATAGGAATATTTTTTGTTGCGCTCGGAGAAACGTGCTAAAAAGATATGAATTTTAAATGACTTTATTACTCCGAGCCAGCGGGGCCGCTTTAACCTTTCATCTTTTCTTTTTGAAGAACAATGAATGCAAGTCGAAGTCTATGCTAGCCAATTAAAGCAATAAAAAATAATGTTTCTTCGGTAAGGGAAAATTGCACTTAGCGACAATGGAAATGGTTAAATTGAAGGGTAAATTTTATGAAGGTGAGCCCAAAATCGAACCACGGCGATGATTTTATCGGGGAAGCAAAGAATTCACTAAAAAATATTCGACAGTATTTGGGAGAGTTATAATTACGATGTCCGAATCCGAGGTACATATTCCCGAGATACGTAAATTTGGATCTCGGAGATTGAATGTCTCCACGTATATGTGCGAAACAAACAAATCGTTTCTCCGCAAGGCTATGCAGAGTTCTGTAAACAGAAATATATAGCGATAGAGATAGATCGAAGATTATTAGAAATTTCCCCTACATAAATTTTCTAATAATATAATGCTAGCAAGTACCAAGATAAAATTACAGATTTGTTATATGTAAGAAAGTACATATATGTATATGCAATGATTTATTTGTATAAGATAATAATAGTAATATTCATTTATGTAAATAATTTTTAATGTTATTAATTCGACGTAAATAAATAAAACAGGAAACGTAAAACAAAATGATAATGATAACGGAAAATGTTAATGCAACTGATGTAAATAATTTTATATGTTTGTAAATATATTTTTATATGATAGTATAAAGATTTAAAGATTCCTTAGATATAATTTTCTAGTAATAATTATATTTCAATTAGTTAAGTTATAAACTTATTAATTAATTCAGTATTCTGGTAAGAAATCTTTTCGGTCACATATAAAAAAATCTATTTAAAATAAATATAATGTCAATTTTATATATAAATAATTCTGTATTTAGTACGTAATTCTGTAATAATTATATATTAAAGTGATGTGAATAGGTAAAATCATTGAAATAGGGCAAACAAGTGACCCGAATACGAACAATGAATTTAGGCCTACGAGATGTGCATCGTATCGGGTCCAGTGAATGGTACCCACAGCTTACCTAGAACCGTTCTAAGAGCAAAAGCTTCCATGTCTGTCCTACTCAATCGTTTCTAGGTTGAAATTTTTTTCAAATAACAAGCAGGACTGTACTGCGTCACACGGGTCGTATAAACCGTTGCGAAGTGGCACGGCCGCTCGAACAAAGCCATTCACTACCCCCGCCTTAAGATATATCTTTATTGAAAAGAGAAAATACATGAATATATAATGAAAAATAATAATATACAAAAGAAAAATACAATTAGAAACAAAGTAAATCATATCGAATCCATCAGAAAATGACTCAGGCGAGGAGGCGGGTCCAGATAAGGGGTTGTCGCCAACCAATGGCTAATCCTCTAGATGCCGATTGACCAACCCTATCCGTGGAATAAAGATAATGAGATCGAGATCCGGTTGGACCGGAAGAAATCAACCGCCGAGTAATGGATGCCGGCCTTGGCACTATTGCTTGACCACAATAACTTGGCGTGCGGCGACTTTGGAACTAAAACCCGCCCCGCTCGCACCCGGCGGTAACCACTCGCCCAATTCAGCACAATTTTGTATTTGCTCGGGAGCTATGACATCTTAATTACCAATATACACTGAATTATTATGTCCAAAACATCCTAAACAGTCCGGGATGGTGCAAGAACAATTGCCAATGAAGTATTAAAGTTTTGCGAAGCTGATAAAGCAAATAATGGACCGATATTACCATCTGACAGTTTGACAGATAGAACGGCCGCTATTACGGCTTGGTTTCTTTAGTGCTGCCCGACCAAATTTCTGTTAAAGGCTACGACACCGGTCAGCGGACATTATGTATATTATGTATTGTGTAATAAATTTACACCCTGGCAACTTCTGTTACGCGGCAGGGACGCCCTCCCTTGCACGCCAATTTATAGTGGTCGCTAGACATGGGTAACTCAACAAAATTCCTTGCGTCAACTCAGTAACTCTGGCGCAGCGCATTGCGCCGGCTCATTGAGTTAACTCAAAATTGCGCCATGGCGCAACAAAATAGGAACCCGCCGAGTGAGCTGTGCTGGTTGTGCGCCGTCGCACGACGCACTACGCCAGTGCGCTGCGCCGCACTTACAGGCTCCCAGCGCAGACAGCGCACGGCGCACGAACTGTGTTTGTGTTACTGCGTTGGCTCGTTGATTTGACTCAGCGAGTGAGAGAATGAAAGCGTAGGCGGGTGTGTGTGCGCATACAAAATGAATTAATATAGTTTTCAAAAATGGCCCGCTGGCGTGATGCGAAAAGTCACTCTTGCATGTGGAATCCACGGTCGCCACTTTATAAAAACAACGTATCTAAAAATAATGCTTACGAATCTTTATTGAACAATATGAATGACCCAACATTAACAGTAAAAATAATATATATTTTTTAAATATAATATAAAAAAATATTATTTTAATAATTAATAATAATAATAAATATATGGGAATTATTTTTATTTTATCAAAAGTTAATTATTTTTTAGAAAAATTCTTTATGTTCATTTTTATGATTCAAAGATGTAACTTTGTTAATAATTTGTTATTTTAATTTCATAATTTAATTATAATAAGTAAAAGCAATATTACTTAAGTATGAATGTAACTAATATTTTATTTGTAACCATATCTTATCGTAAAAAAATTAATGGTTTTATATTGTGGTAATATTTATTTTTAATTAAGCTGAAAAAATATTTCATAACTTCATAATTCATCAGTCAACTTAATTTAAATTTCTAATAAGTAAGTATTCAGTTAAAAAACTGAGTGCTGTTTTTTCAGTCAGTATGTAATCCATGGTACGACCGAGATTCGTTATAATCAATTATTCGGTAATATTAAAAGATAATGCTTTAAAAAAGTAGGTAATATATTTTTTAATGAATTGTTTTTACCGATTACCTAATGAGTTGGCGTAATTGCGCGGCGCAGCGCAGTGTTACTCATGGCTGGCCGCTAGCATTCGTTTTGATTTTCGAACGTAAACGTATTCCATAATTTATTTATTGAAATAATATTCTAAAATATGTAGGTATTGTATTGTATATAAATAAAGTTTATTAATATAATTATTCTATTTCCTGTACTCACTTAAAAATATCACTACTTTCTTGATTCTACATTTCATTCCTTTTAACTTTAAAAAAAGCCAAAGCTATCAACTTAGCTGTCTGTCAAAATAAAACCCAGTGGCCAGTTAAGTAAAATGTAGAAAAGAAAGATGACCTATCACTCCTTTAACATTTCTCGGAGTTATAATTTGCAATTTATAAAAATGAAATAATAAGGTGTTCAATTTTTTAATCAGACACCGCCGCAACTCAACACCTTTCGAATTCTCCCGATCCTGCGCAGTGCGCTAGTGCGCCTTTGGGTGGCCGTTGGTGCGCCGTGCACTAATACATTTTGAAGAAGTGAGTTGACACACCCGGCGCAGTGAACTGAGTTGGCGCAATTACGCGGCGCAGCGCAGTGTTACACATGTCTAGTGGTCGCATTCTAACAGAGCCGCAGAGGTCCATCGCCAACAAGGCAGTACTACATATATTTATGCTTAAAATTAAGTTGATACAATCGGTCCTTACTCTCAGAAGGCTCTGTAGCGGTACCCATCATGCCGTGTACCTACCTGTCTCCGAAAGCAGGAGCCTTTTTTATTATATTAACGTAAACAAACCGCGTGGGTCGTCGCCTGTAACGTAAGCATTTGAGAACAAAAGGTTTGAGCTACGGACGATGGCGATACTACACCAATCGGGCTTCTGCCATAACTTCGGGCAGACTTCCGCGCGTCATTTATTTTCTTTGTTCATCATTCACCAATTTCGTACTTGTACACTTTATTTGCTCCCGGGGCGTATCCCCGAGAAGAAATAAACACTAATAAACAAATCGCTCTTTCATTCAGACGACCTCAAACCTCCCCTTAAGATCTGTTCCTAAAGTGGCGCGATCTTAGATTTAACCTAAATTTAATACAGTTCCGCGTCTTGTACAATAGTAAAGGGAATAATGATGTAGTGATGGATCCACTTTGTACTATGTATTACTTCATTATATTACAGTTCTTAATTGATTTTTTTTGTTGAATAATTGAATATCTACTGGAATCCTTAAAGGTACAGATACACATGCTTCTTTAGTGGCATGCTAATGAGCATGCCACTAATAAGCATGCCCTAACAACTGTACACACTTGCTCATTACTGGCATGCTCATAAATAAGCATGCCCAAAGCTAACAATCAAACACACATGCTTATTAGTGGCATGCTCTTGTCATAGAATAGAGACGCTCTTGTTCAAAATGGAAACTTTGCAAACTGAAATAGAAAATTCAAGTGAACCAATAAATCAAAAAAGTTCCCGAGTTTCCATCCGCACATTTTTGATTTTAGTTTGCCTATTAATAAAGTTTCGTAAATATTATTTCTCACTATATTATTTTTACACAACGGTAACCGAGTATTCCACAGACATTCGTGATTCCTATAATAAGTCACGAAAAGTAATGTTTTATCATCTCCCCAACGCGCTACATTTGTTTCATTTGTCGCGGACTGAGAAGATCGCATCAATAATACTAGCCGCGAAGCTCGCGAATGACATAAGCATGCTCATAAATAAGCAAGTCTGTTCACACATACTCCAAAGATACCCCTTCTCTATGGTGAATGTCAGTGGCATGCTTATAAATCAACCGGCGGTTGATTTTTGAGCATGCCACTAGGTGGCATACTCATGCATTTCTAGCGATGTGCGTACACACATGCCACTAATAAGCATGCCACTGTCTGTGGAATACTCGGTCACCGTTGTGTAAAAATAATATAGTGAGAAATAATGTTTACGAAACTTTATTAATAGGCATGAATGATTCAAATCTTACAATAAAAATTATATAAACTAAAATCAAAAATGTGCGGATGGAAACTCGGGAACTTTTTTGATTTATTGGTTCACTTGAATTTTCTATTTCAGTTTGCAAAGTTTCCATTTTGAACACGAGCGTCTCTATTCTATGACAAGAGCATGCCACTAATGAGCATGTGTGTTTGATTGTTAGCTTTGGGCATGCTTATTTATGAGCATGCCACTAATAAGCATGCCAGTAATGAGCAAGTGTGTACAGTTGTTAGGGCATGCTTATTAGTGGCATGCTCATTAGCATGCCAGTAAAGAAGCATGTGTATCTGTACCTTAAAACTTCAAATACTGGTCAGCGTGAAATATGAAGTGATTGAACTGTTCAGTTCTCTTTCTCATCTGTTCACGAGCCGTCAATAAATTTGGAATCCCTACCTACAGTCAGTACGGAATATAAGGAAGCTATTTTAATTATATTTCAATTCATATTACATTTCAGTTATATACATTAATAAAATTATTACATTACATAAAGATTAAGTCTGATGAACCGGCGTCTTTCTTTTCCAGACACGTTCACACATACACATACAAATCGCCAAGGGAAGGCGGGAATTTAAATAAAAATACAGAAATTAAATTTCACATATTTAATGGAAACGTGGACACAAAAATTCTACTTATACTTTTAAATTACGTATACTAACTCACTCGTTTATTTGCGTTCTAACTATTTCTAAAATATATCTAAAATCTACGCCTTCACAGCCTTGTTCACTTTACACTTGCTCGCATCTTCTTTTCTTGCACCTTCGGCATCGTCCGGTGATCAGCGTCCTAGGCCCTCCTTCATCGGAAATTACCAGGTGTTCTCAAGGACGGGATCGGTCACCACGTGTCGGTCGCGCGGCGCCAGGTAGATCCATCTTCGGTCCTTCACAGTTCTCCAAATGCGGGCAGATGAAGGCAGCACTGAATTGAACCGGGCATGGTTTCTCGGAAGCTCGTGTCTGATACGTGCATAGTCCTCCGGCCGGCGCTTGAAAGGAATTCTGGTTGGTGTTCCTCGTACTGGCATTCTCCTTCATCAGGGCCGGCTGCAAACTTCTCCAACGCACTGTACTTACGCGCTCGGCAGCCGCATACCGGGCACGTGGAGTCCACCACGCAAGAACCACGACAGGGTATGCAATGGGCTGCCCATTGCATACCCTGTCGTGGTTTCCAGCAAGCTTGATGATTACCACTTCGGGATCAGAATCGGAAAAAGAAGAGGGCTCTTCGAAGGGCGTCCGGACTTTTTGTAAGTTCTGTGTGGTAACCGGGGGTGGGGTGCATTTCCTCCCCTCTGCATCTGATTGGTCTGCCGTAAGGGTGTCGATGTTGCCAGTGAAGTCTTCAACTTCTACGTCATTGTTTCTACACACTTATGTACAAATTGTTGATTACGGATTGAAATGAATACCAAGAAAATATACAATTATAAATCAAAATCTGCAATTAAACAATTGTTTCAGAATAATCAAACCTCTACAAAGATTGTAGTTACCCCTACCCAGTCATATTCATTTTTATTTCTACGGGATTAGTTATGTACGATTGAACATGATGAACGATAGTTTAGTCAGCCGAACGAAACTTCATCACTATGAACTAGACCTTTCACCGTGGTAGAACCGTGGTTCCGGCCAGTTCCGGCAATCTTCGATATTCATTCTGTTTTTCTATGGTCGCCTTGACACTTTCTTTGACATTTAACATAACCTCAATTTATGACATATAAAAAATAAATAATTTTTATATTTATACATACGACGTCATTTCTCTTATAATAAAAATGTCTTTTTCAACATTCGGTAATTTGGTTTTTTCGCGAAATATTACCAAAAATGCTAGATATTTGTTCAGGCAATACGGTAAGTTATAATATAAAAGATATTTTTTAATGTTTATGTAAAAACAGATAATAATATTGTTTTACCTCTGTTACATATAGCTTTCATAAAGAGAATAGTAAAATAATTTAATTTACTTCCTACAATATATACCTTGTAAACATCATTCGTTCATAGTCAGTTAGAATACAATTCAGTAATATGGTCACCACACAGTGCTGTTCATTCAAGCAACATAGTAAGGGTTCAACACAGATATATAAAATGTATTAATTTCAAGCCATACATACCTGTTGTAAGAATTAAATATTTCAATAATCTACCAGCGAATATTAGAACTAAACAACATTATGCAATGTTCAAAAAGTGCGTAAAATCATTGAACAATTGAGTGATGAGATGTGTGATACCTAATCTCAACATGCTTACTTTTAAATATTGTAATATTAACTTAACATTCTTATCTTTAAATATTTATATACACATTTCTTTGCATGTATATATATTATTAAAAAAAAAAACAGTTATATAATATATAAGAGAAACATATAACTATCAAATATTGATGACTTATTAAGTGGCTGGGATAGTGAAATTGGTATCACGTTGTCCGCGTAAGACAAAGGTCCGTGGTTCGAATCCAGGTTCCAGCATTTAATTTTGCAGTTTTATTATTGGATATTTGTGTATTTCTCTTAATTTAATTTATTTATTTCTTAATAAATATTACGGGACTCGCTAACATAAATAAATGAAAAAATATAAATAACATATATATATATATATAAAGAAACCCGTGTTTCCCTATCCGCCAAGTTTTCTTCACAACGATACTACTACCCCCTGGTGGTTATGGTGGTAGATAGCCCTTGGTGTCACATCTAAAATGTACCAGTTTGGTGGGGGTGGCTAAGCGTGGGTGGGAGTGGGTGATGAATATGTGCTTTCTAGCACGTTGTTTTATTTTGGGAAGGGCGCAAATGCTTCAGATTGTTCCAGAATGGGCCTGCCGACTGTGTCGGTAAGTACGATAAGTCTAGAAGGTTCCGGAAAAATCCATTCTAGAAAGTTCTGGGAGGAGAATGTTCTAAAATATTCCCGAAAGTTCTATAAGTTTCCAAACTAAGTGGCGGAGTGTACCGGTGAGTCAAAAACGTTTCAGAATGTTTACAAAGTTAACGCTAACGGTAAAGCTCTAGAAAGTTCTGGAAGGGGAGTGTTCTAGAAGATTCCAGAAAGTTCAATAAAGGTCTAAAAAGTTCTGTCGGCGGAGTGTGTCTGTGACTATAAGGTTTCAGACCGTTCAATAAAGTTCAAGAATGTTCTGGATGGAGAACGTTCTAGAAGTTTCCCGAAAGTGCTCTAACATTCCGAAGAGTATGGCGAAGTGTGTCTGTAAGTTAAAAAGGTTCCAGAACGTTCGGTAAAGCTCTAGAAAGTTCTGGAAGGAGAATGATCTAGAAGATTACTGAAAGTACTATAAGGTTCCAAACTGAGTAGCGAAGTGTGTCCAGAAGGTTCCAGAACATTCATGAAGGTCCTCGAATGCCTTAGAAGTTTCTGGAAACAGAAAATCCGAGAAGTTTCTACAAGGTTCCAATTTGAGTGGTGGAGTATGCCGGTGAGTCTAAATGGTTCTAGAACATTCGATAAAGCTTTAGAAAATTCTGGAAGAAAAAGGTTCTAGAAGATTTCCGAAAGTTCTATAAGATCACAAACTGAGTGGCGGAGTGTGTCAGTGAGTCTAGAGGTTCCAGAACGTTCATGATGGTTCTCGAATGCTTTAGAAGGTTCTGTAAGGAAAACGTTCAAGAAGGTTTTATAAGGTTCCAAACTGAGTGGTGGAGTGTGTTGGTGAGTCTAGAAGGTTCCAGAACATTCGATAAAGCTGCAGAAAGTTCTGGAAAGACAACGTTCTAGAGTATTCACAAATGTTCTATAAGGTTGTAAACTGAGTACGGAGTGTGAGAGTGAGACCAAATGATTCCAGAACGTTAGATAAAGTAGAATGTTCTAGAAGATTTCAGAAAGTTCTATAAGGTTCCAAACCAAGTCGCGGAGTGTGTCGGCGACTGTAGAAAGTTCCAGAACGTTTGATAAAGTTCTAGAATATTCTGGAAGGAGAACGTTCTAGAAGATTCTTTATTCTTCTAAAGAAAGTTCTCTAACGTTACAAACAGTGAGGTGGAGTGTTCATGAAAGGTTTCAGAACGTTCATGAAAGTTCAAGAAGGTTCTAAAAGGTTCAAAACTGAGTGTGTCGGTGAGTCTAGAAGGTTCCAGAAGATTAAGATAAGGTTCCAGAATGCTCTAGAAAGTTCTGGTTGGAGAAAGTTTCAAAAAGTTCTATAAGGTTCCAAACTGAATTGCGGAGTGTGACGGCGAGTTTAAAAGGTTCCCGAAAGTTCTAAAGGGTTTGAAAATTCTCTTAAAAGGAAGGAGAAAGTTCTACAGGCTGTCAAAAAGATCTATAAGATTTCAAACTGAGTGGGGGACTGCGGCGGTGGATCTAGAGGTTCCAGAAAGAATTATCTTGCTCTAGAAGGTTCTGGAAAGGAAAAGTTCTATAAGATTCCAGAAAGTTCTATAAGATTTCGGACTGCTCTAGAAAGTTTTGAAAGGTTCTCTCTAGAGTGTTATGATTGTGGGCTAAAATATCTGTTGATGTTTTGGTAAAGCGAAGACGGTTCCAATCACAGATGCCGAAACTAGCAAAAAAGAGACGTCAACACAATTCTACGCTTACTAAATTATGGTCCCGAGCGAAGCCGGGCCAATCAACTAGTTCTTAGTAAATAGAAGTTTTCTTTTAAGCCTAAATTTCGGATTGTGTGTGTTTATATAATATATCAATGGTTTATTAGTTATCCTAAAGTAAATTCATTAATAACGTATCATGTTCCTGCTAGGTCTACCAGGCAAAAAATAACTTTTCATTGCCAACTTGGAAATACGAATCATAATATTATTAATATTTAAAGCATTAACTTTGTGGTTAGATATTATAACAGATTGTTAATTAACTTTGTAAAAACCACTACCAGATTTTAAGGTCTACCGGTTTTGAGACGTACCTGTCTCTTCGTCAGGACCAACACTACACCACTACATTCACAACACTACACACCTCAACTATAGTATTGTTACACTTCTCTGTCTCGAAACCGGTAGACCTAAAATCTGGTAGTGGTTTTTACAAAGTTAATTAACAATCTGTCATGCGAATCATATTTTAAACTCACCGATGAAAGATTACACAAGCATGGTATTGAATATGCTTATCTGAGTGCTTATGCTTATATTCGGGGGGCTTCTTTTGTGCTTACTTTTTTCTTTATTTTTTTCCTATGTTAAGTTTCTTTTTCCTACATTAGTTTGATAATTCCAAAAAATTTGTGTTGTATTTTTCTATGTAGCATAGCTGTTTTGCACTGTTTTATTCTTTTATATATTCTGTTTATCAAAATTTTCTCACTTTGTACTATATTTTCTCTATGAATTCATTATTTATTTGTAATGTGTACTTTTAAGGCTTTATGGGCGTGTATGTTGTCAAAATAAAAAAAAAAATTTAAACATCTTCACCGGATACATTTTAGGTACATCAAAATTATAGGTATTAAAGTATAATGCTGATTTTCACTGATCCATTAAATATAATTACAGCGACAGAAAAAAGGTTTTATAAACGCACCGGGATTCTGTCAAGTGATGGAAGATATGAAATAACATTAGATCAACGTAAACTCAAAACACCACTAGGTAATAAGTTCTACTTGGAAAGCGAACCCCTCGCCATTGCTGTTGCAGCAGAGTGGGACTTCCAGACAGACAAAATACAGCGAGGCTTCATGCATCTGGTTTGTAATGTTGAATATTTGATCACATCATTAGTACTACTAATCACAACTATTATTTTTTATATTAACTATTAGTTTGTATTTATTTTTACCTTTACTTTAGAGTAATTTAACATGGTTTATTCTTTTTGATTTTCACATCAATATCTTTAAAATTAATTTAATTACTTTTATCAAAATGTTTGTACTTGCTACTAGTGGAAAAGTACTGTCTGCTATAATAAAGTTAAATGTTTGCGTATCAGGCCGGGCACCGGATTTAGTGTTATACATTGTTGCCAAAACCCTCAGAATCAACGCTCCTAATTTCTGTACACTGTAAGACATAGGTACTTCCTGTCGAAAGAATTTTGGAAACTAAAGATAAATTATTAGTTATAGTAGTTATTAGTGTTTGCGATGCTTCACTCCACACAATGAAGCATCACAAACAAGGTATATGAAATGCATACGCCTTTTCAAATCATACTCTAAATGTGGAGTATAGATACAAAACCGCCACAATCCACATAGAGCCCTTAATGGAAAGTGGCAGTTTTGCAGTCACAAATGTACTCCTTCATACTTGCTTGTGCTTTCTTATAATACTTCTTTTTTATCTTAGTGACACCTTTAATTTTAGTCTTGAGTGAAATGATAGAATCACATGAGAATATTCGACAATACGCTATTGGTCTCTAATGACAAAATCTTATTGTTCTCTTCATTTTCTTCTCAATCCCTCAAGACTCAATTCTTTTCATTCCGTTTAGTGCTCAGGCATTGTCAATTTTTCCTAAATTCTTTATTTTATTCCTAGTCCTCCGGAATTCCAGATGTACTTCTTTTGTCAAAAATAGTTAGTCTTAAAGTACACATAAAAAGTTTTTTTTATGCGTAAACCCTGATTTTCTGAGCTTAGTTTGATAATACATAATTCAAAATTGCAAGGTAATCTGTTTCATGTTAAAAAATGTTTTAATGCTTATGTTATTTGGAATATACTGTTTACGGAGTTCTACAAGTGAAGATAAACATATATCCTATATTCCTTTCTGTTCATTTCTATGCACAAGTGTGTGTATGTAGCAACTTTATTGCCAGTTGATAATTTCTTCCAACCGATCGCACAATTGAAACAAATTTCCTTTATGCAATGTTATAGTGACAAAACTATTAACATTGTAACTACTACTACCTTTGTCACTATAACATTGTATACCAATTGATTTATCCAAAATAAATATGGAAATCGTTTAATAATAAAATATAAATATTGACAAAACTTTCTTTTGCTCTCCCGTAATAATCACTGACTGATTGGATTTGACTGGCCCCTTCATATAATAAGTTTATTTTGAACTTTTCTACAGGCTGAGCGATTTGTGAAATGAAAGAACAGTTTTTTTTATACCACTTATTTGTATGTCAATGCCTAATAATTTCTCCTCTTTTTGCAGAGCTCCTTGTGTAATACAACGTTAGATAATCCAAATAATCTCACTAAATATGATATGGTTAACTACTTGATCAACTACATTGCTACAGATACTCTATTGTTCCATTCAAATGTAAGCTCTGATATGCAAGTACATAATTGGTTATTATAAAACTACCAGATCCTAATTACGTTCTTTTTAGGAAGACGATGCTTTATATGAATCTCAGAAAAATAAATGGGACCCGGTAATTCAATGGTTTTGTGATAGATTTTTCGTAGACATCAAAAAAACACGAGGCTTAGATGCTCCAAAAATTAGTTCAGAAACAAAAGCTGCACTATCAAAGCATTTTCTTTCATACGATATTGCGGCAGTACACGGTATGTATAAAATAATTATTCCTTTTTTCAGATTGTTAATATATTTTCCAAATTTCATATATTATCCAAATTATCAGAAAAAATCTGCTCTAACCTGTCTACAGTCAAACTTAGTTACACCAATCAGAGATATACCGAGTTGTTTTATACAGCTGTTAAAAGAAAAAATTCATTATGCTCAGCTTAAATCGTGGATATTGTCAAGTTCTAAAATTAGGAAGAAAGTATTTCTCAAAATTATAAACGTTGTACAGTAAAACCCCCTTAATTCGAACCCCGATGATTTGAAATTCGCCATAATACGAAAATTTTCAAACCACAAGTTCCAAAATGTAAATTTCATAGTATAATTTGAAAATCTCGGTAATTCGAAATATTTTTTAGCTCCTTGCGCCATAAATCAAAAAATTTTTGTTCACATAATTAAATTTTTTTTTGAAATTTGAAAAAAACCAATGAAACATTCATGAACTCACAGGTAAACAGAATCTGACAGCAGACAAGAAGCGCTGTTCTTTTTAAAAAAACGTGTTCGTTTTCAATAAACCGGTTTTTTCAATAATCGGTTTCATATTCAAAAGTTTCAAAACTATACAACTTTGGCAGCCCCATTGAATGTCAGATGAATGAATGTGTTTTTTGTTTTGAAAACGAATATCTGACAATTACGTCATTTTTGCAATAACTAATTTCTTAAATATTATTTTTAATATGTCATGGTGACAAACAAAACTTTCTCAAAGAACATCGACAATAACATGAAATACAGAAATCTATATGAGAAGCCCCTTTTTAGCATTTCGATTACACACCTAAAATCGTAATTCAATAAACAGTTCTAACTTTCAATTCAATAACCAATCATTCGTCAGCTTTTAAATTGAGCATCTTTATTGTTGGCACTCGATTCAAGATGGTTGACAATACATGCATTATTATAAAAAATTTACCCTCAATGCGCCAAAAGATAACTTTATAAAATATTTTGATATTCTTTACAACAAATATGTCGATATTGCGTACTTTAGTAATGGAAATGTCGCGACCTTTGTATTAGCATGATAAATATTGCATTTTCGATTTGTTTGAAATGATTTCTTGAAGTATGCAAAAATACATACTTTTTCACAAAATTAATGGCTTTTTTCATGAGTTTTAAAATTTTTGGCAAATTTTGCATTCGCATTGCGATTTTTAACTTTTTTTTTGTATCTTGAATTTCAAATTAACGGGGTCATGCATAATTCTAAATGTTTTTTTTGGGTCCCTCGAATTCCCTTGAAAAATTAACGACTTTCCACTGTATAAATAAAATGCAACTGCATAGGATTATGTTTATGACACTACCTAATCGTTCAAGCAGTTAAAATATCCCTTATCCAATATCTAATAAACTCAAAACTTCGATGCTTTAAGACAGTTTTCAATACATTTACAATTGTATTGATAATAATAAAAAGAACAGTGTTTTTTTTTTACTTATTTCTGATATAATGAGTTAAACTTGTAACAAGCGAATTTAGTCTACTTCATTTTACCATAACTATATTATTTACCAATTAAGCATACACACTTAATATCAGGAAATTTCTTAGCTACTAAATATATTTTGAAACTGCAATTAAAATAATCAACAATTTTTTTCCCTGTATTGTCCGAAGGATATATTCAGCACTCGTATTATACATGTATCCTCTTGTAGGTTACATCTATGGAGTAGACACCTTGAAATCTGTGATACTAATGCTGGCATGTGTTGAAAGATTCATGACACCGGATGAAGCTGTTTATTTATCAAGATTAGAAGAAGAACACCAGGTAATTTTTTGGAGTAATAAAAACATGTTTATTGTGATTTACGTTTAATTTTTGAGCTGTTGGGAGAAAATTATACAATTTTTACAGTATTTGTGAATTAATTAATTAAAGGTATTATAAAACAAGAGTTTCTTATATTTAGTATTTATTTTCCTTGATAATATCTACAACTTATTTAACTGTAATAGTTGCGGATATTTTATACGAACCGTACGTTTTTCCGAGAAACGATTCTCGACGTATCGTTGAGTGCTTATTCAACGTCATCAGGAGGACGACCTTTACCCGCGGAGATAGAGGGCGGACTGATTACTGCTTTCGAGAGTGAAAATTATGTGCACTTTTTTGTGGAGTTGTTCACTTCTTCTACAATAGAGGTCGCCAGTATGCAATATGTACTAGTTACGTTGCAGTAAAGTCCGCCGATAAAACATGATAAGGATAAACAGACTTTGAAAAATATTGACAAAATGAAATGCCAAGAAAACTCATTAGTTAACCAGGTAGGAGTCACTTGCAGGATAAGCAGTCTCCCCAGTCCCAACTCTGTGCCGGCTGAACTATAATTGTGTGTGTATTGTAATTAAATAATTTTATTTGTTTTTAGGTGGGCTTCTGGGGGCGGGTGGAGTGGGCACACGACCTCAGTCAGCAAGAGTTACAAGCCAGATTGTGTGCAGCCGTGCTATTTGTGCACTTGAATTCATTTGAATCAAAAACCATTTCCAAACATCAAATTGCACAATCTAATTTACAGTGAGAATAAATCAGAGTTTATTTTACTAGTCAAACATTATTACACTTTTGAAACTTTTTAAATGAATTAGAAAATAATAAATAATTTAGTGACCAGTATTGTGTTAAGGTCCATCCAATTTAATCCAATTGTGTCGGTAGAGTACACGATTTTAGATATGATTGATTTCACTCTTTCTACACAGAGAGCTAAAAATGAAATAAAAAGTTGTTAGTAATAAAAATATTAAAGTTAACCTGTTGTTTACCCTTGTCCCAAGATGGCGATACATTTTGAATGTTTAGTGATGTAACATAAATGTTACATGTAAAGTAGGCAAGAAGAAAACAAAAAAATTGCTTATTCAATTACTGTTTACTTCCATTGAAAGTATAGGTACTTACATTATTCAAAAAGTTTACAATAATAATATCTTATTGCGTGATTGACATTAATGGCGACTGTAATGATTCTAAATATTTTTTGAAATCATTTTTACTTTTACATAAAACATTCAAATTCTTTGGATTGTTTCCGAGTACCCTCGGCACATAAATAATATCCTCAGGGGAATATCCTTCAGAAAAAAGGTAATCTAAAACGTCCCTTGCCTAGAAAAGCAATAAATATGTAGTTTATTTAAGTGATTACATAATAAAAAAAACTGATCATTTTATGGGACAAGAGCTTAAGAGTCCGGGCACTATTCAGGTGGATTTATAAAATGGCTGCCACGTGTTCAGATGCTGAACGACGTAAAAGGTAAAAAAAAGCGAGAAAGGAACAATAATTAATAAGAAATAATAATCCATTTAGGCCCATGAAATTACTTTACATTAACAAAATTATCAAAATTATAAACATAAAATAAACTTTTCATTTGGGTTCCTTGGAAATATTACCTATTACGAGGGAGGTTTGACGTAAAAGTGACTTTATAATATTAAATTAATTTTAAGATAAAAAATATAGTTTTATTTTTCAACATAATCCCGTTGCAATTACACTCACTTAGCCCAGCAAGTTTCCAATTTTTTCAAATCTGAAAAGTAATCTTTCAGAAACTCTTCCAAACAGGCACTTGTTTCAGCTATCACCTCTTCATTTAACCTGAATCACCTTCCACAGAGAAATTTTCTTAAATTTGGGAACAAGAAATCTTGGAGCGATTAGGTGAATGTGGTGGATGAAGCAGCAATTTATACTACCCAATTTAACTAATTTAGTGGTTGCAACATAATGCCAAAAGTAGTGGAATGACCATATATACTAGAAGATGGTGATGTTAGGAGCCTCAACAATCGTCGAGCTTTGCATGCGAAGGTGTATAAATGTGGACGAGGTGAGAGTTTTATATCAGGGTGGAAAAGTTTGGTGCTCCATTCTCACTGCTACCCCCGCAACGTGATAGTAAGTAACAGTCAAAAAGTATTGTATCGTGATGATACAACACTTTTTTCTTGTACAAATGTAGTAATTTTTTCTTCAGTTTAGCCTTGAAACATGTCAGCAAATCAACATAGTATTGACCAATTATTATTTCACCACTTTCTAAATATAAATAAAGATTTCGCATTCTGAATCCCAAAAAATTGTGGTTATGTCCTTATTGGCCGAAACAATGGTTTTTGACTTCTTAAGAGCACGCTTATCTGGAGAAGTCCATTGTTTTGATTGTTATTTTGTTTCTGGAGTATAACGATGTATTCAAATTTCAGCTTCTGTGACATATTGATTGAAATTTGTTGAAATGAAATTGAAATGATTGAAAAAATTCTCTTGAGTTACGATTAAACATAACCAAACATTCGTTCGAAATTTTAATGCAACCTCGCATTTGATCAATAATTTAAACACACTCGGCACCCATCTGGCAGATCGCTTTTGCATATTTAAATGTTCATTCAAAACATGAGTACCCTTTCGGTTGAGATATTTACTGCTTTAGCTGTCTCACACACTTTCAATGGGAAAATGCTACAAGGGCATGGACTTTTTAGGACTAGTTGTGGTAAATGACAGCCCCGAACGTTCAGCAACATCCGTGCTCATATTACCAACTTTGAAAGCAGAAAACCACTTACAAATCATTATTACATTACAAGCCATGGGATGGAGCAGATTCACCATAATATTTATCAACCTTTTCCTCAGTTTCTTCAATAGTTTTTCCACAGAATTTTTTTAAATTAACACCTTAAAATTCTTTATACATTTTTCAACACAAAAATGAAAATAGTTTTCTTTGAACGAGTGCAAAACATAAATTATCTGACATATTTGCGTGAAATATTGACAGTAGGTTTCAAAAACACTCTTCACTTGGTAGAAATATGTATTTAAAAACCTTATTTTTAATAAGTAATCTGATGGCATACCTTAGCAACTCTGATTGTCAGGATAGCTGGAATTTTTTTCGCCATGTCATGAACAACTTCAGGGGGGCAATTTAATCTTTCAGCAAGATAATGCATTGTTGAATTTTTGTCTCCGAGGAGTTCCCATGATGTTTTCCTTAAGTCGATTGATCTTCAATTGGATAATTTAACTGAGTCACTAATATCACTAATAATAAATAGGCTGTGTTCCATAATTAAGATTTTACAGAAAGGAGGGTAAGATTTTTGATTTTGATATATTTTTTTTAACACAGCCCATTTTTGATTATCAATTACCCGATTGGTGAGTTCCTCGAGGGGCTCAAAATTTTGTTAGTAAATAAAATAATAAATTAAATATTAAAAAAAAAAGAAAATAATTATTAATGAAATAAAATAAGAAATTAGTAAATAAATAAAAAAAATAAGTATCAGACATATAATTATGAAATTTTAGTTAATAATTTTAATAGGTTGAGATTTTTTGTGATAATGTGTTTTATGGCTGTCCGTGACCAACATATTTGGCATGATGTAATCTTTTTTTAAATCGATAATATAAAATATACGCATTATCTTTGTCATTAACTTCAGAAACATTGATGCATGCATCAACGTGGCAATCTTATTATATAGCCACTTATATTTTTAAAAAAAGTTGACTCTTTGTCACTCAGATATTTAGGGCCGGTCTTATAAACGAAAGACCAAATTTCCGTTAGTAAATTGTCGATTTACTAACGGATGGCCGTTCGTTTATAAATGTTACCGACTCTCGTCTTGTAAAACTTTTTTTACCGTCCGTAAGTATCGCAATATAGTACTGCTCTTGTCTATGATTTTAGAGCTGTCAGAGGCGAATTTTCTATCTCTTTTCTATGGAAACGAAACAAAACTTCTATAAACATAGCCTATTTCTCGCTCGCACCGGATTTTTGGGATACTTCCCACAACACTACACACACTGGCAATCCTTTGAAACCCCAACAAAGTCTGCAGCAGCTAATAATATTGATCCAAGAGCATAGAATCTAAGGCAACATGCAATTTTGTGGTTGATGATAATGTCAGATTCCTACGCGTGCGCCTTTTTACATTTTGCCCAATATTTTCTAGAAGCTGTCAAGCAGACCTTTTCGACAAACGAAAATGGTTGATAAAATCTGCGTCATCTAAAATATTAAAATAATCCACTCGTATATTGAACATTCTTTGTAGTCGAGTTTATTCTTCATCCGACGAATTTGAATATAATAATAGCTGGACATCGCTATCTGAAAACGTTTTCCTTGAAAATGTAGCAGCAGTCAGTACAGTATATGTGTACATGTTAAACAAACAGCATAAAATGCAAATTGACAATGGACCTAACCTTAAAAAATAATACGTCAATATGTCATACTTCTGTCAATTTCAACTAACGGATGGTAAACTGGTGGTTCGACTGTCGTTTGTTATAACGGATTGTTATAAGACAAAAATAATGATGTTTGTATCAAATTTCGGTTTATTTGGTCTGATATTTAACTAACGGATGTTTATAAGACCGGCCCTTAATGGAAGAGTATTCACTGCCTCTCATAACATTTACATATATCCTAGTCGAATTCATAGAAATATCCAGTTTATAATCTAATAGGTGCCAAGAAACACAAATAGAAAATTAAATAACGGGGTTTTATTGTATTTAACAAAAATGTACATCAATGAAATTGTAAAAATAATACAATTAAATTTTATTTGCTTATTTTTTTATATTTCTAATAAAATAACTAGAATCGGCACACCTAGGCTGCGATGGGAAGACGAGGTTAGAACGGATGCGAACCGAATACTGCGGGAAACAGACTGGAGGACCGCAGCGGGAGACAGGGGTATTTGGAGGCGAGGACTGATGGAGGCCAAGGCTCGATATGAGCTGTAGAGCCATTGAAGAAGAATAGTAAAATAACTATAGAAAGTACTTACTAGAATAATTACATTACAGACAATATGAAAGGAAGAAATGTGCAGTCATCCAGATTATGTCAAATCATATTTCAATAACCTCATCACAAAATTTGATAGTAAAAACATGTTGCCAGACTGTTATTTAACCATGAAAAAATATAACAGGAATGTTTATGCACAATATATAATGTATCCTTTTAGAAAAATTATACAGGATGGAAATACTGCGTGTGTACCGATGGATTCTCACCTTGATTTGATATTACAAAAGGTGTCAAACAGGGTGGATGATAATGTGTGAAAGAACTGGAATGCATGAATACAGAAGCAAGAATAAGCAGTTTGATTGTATGCTATTTACTGTACGTGGATGATGTCATATAAATGGCAAATAGCGAACAAGACTTACAGAGTCTAGTAAGCAGAATGTATGATGTATGCAAGGAAAGTGACCTTATTATTATGAATGTTAACAATTCAAAAATATTATTTACCTACTCAAAGTTCGCTCCGGACATCTCACCATCCAAGGCATCATCTTTTTACTGCTGATACTTTTAAGTCTCAAGAGCCGTTCCTCTACCAGATTTGGTTTATATTTTAAAACCCACCAATCCTTCATGATATTTTCAGATTTTACACCCATATCTAAAAAAAAATCATTATGTTTTGTGCAATAAAATACATAAAAACAAATATATTATAATAAGTTATTGCAGAAGTTGAAACTGCAATTATTTTCCTAAATTCATGAATACTGAAATAGATAATTACAACATTGCGGTACAATATAGTGTTTGAGCTAATGTGAGTAAAGTTATTAAACTTCACTCACATTATTTGTTTTCATCCCTAATATCCCCTGATAGTTTCATATATAATTTCATCCCACTGTACATCATAAAAGTTTGCGATCTTTTTTTCTTTCTGAATGGTAATCTTATTTCATCTTTTCTTCTTGTACAATGGTCATGTTCATGTTGGTTTTTTTATTTTTCTTAATAATTCAAAGGTATTGTTGTGTCCATTAATAATTTTATATATAAATAGAAGTACATTAAATTTAATTATTTGTCTAAATGTCATTATTTGTAAGCTTTCTAGCATCACTTTGATTCTTGTGAATCGATTTCTTTTTAGTATAATTCTTAATGCTTGATTTTGGAGTATTGTTAATTTTTTCAATTCTTCTTCATTAGCCAGAAATAGTAGCTTTGCCTGAAGGTTTATTGTGTTAGTGCGGCATTCATATTTTAAAATAATAACTTTTTTCAAAAGTATTATTAAAATTTACGTACCCATTAATATATTTAAGGTTTTGCTCAGGTTATCAAATGACATGCTGTAAGTAAACAACCTTTTCGAAATACATTCAGCAATCGTCGCAGGATCAACCTTAAAAAATAAGCAAAACAAAAAATTATTATTTTTAGCTTGGTGAATATTCAATGTCAGGACATACAATTCATAGTGTTGTTGTCTATCTTACGTGTATAATTAGGCCATTCTCGTAGTTTTGGCCACTGCCCCGATTTAGGCCACTTGGACATTCAAAGGTGTATAAATAAGACAAATAAAATATATTTGCTATTTTATTTATGCTAATCAATTCTTTAAACTGTGTTTTGTTTTTATAAGTGACAGCTGTACCACCATTTTCTTTATTTAAGTATTAGTTAAAGTTCTTTGTGACATTCTTGAAGATCTTGGGGTCTTAAAATACAATAATTCAAAAATATATATAAAAAATAATATCTTGCATAGTCTTAAAATACAATAATTCAAAAATATTCTATGAAAATTTCAAGTTGATCGATGAATGATATCCTACAATAGATGTAGGGCGCTCTTACACAGGTAGCAGATGGCAGTTTCTATCTGTGTAAAAGACAACAAAAAATAAACTGGAATCACTCGAAGAAGGTAAAGAGGATGCTCGATTTTTTTACAGAAGTCAATTCACATTTCTCTTTATCATATTGACACAGGTTGTGCACCACCTATTGTAAAATATCTTTGTCATTTAATAATTTCAAATAAATTAATCCAATCACATACTGATTGCACATCTATGTCCCGCACCCATTAATTTGATACAAATTTAGTAACACTTATTCTTCGAGATTTTCTTCAAATTCGAAAAAATTACTGACAGTTGACATCAAGCAACATTGCCATCATAAATTACGCACTATTGTAAAGAAATGATAAGGGCGCAACTAACTCTCATAAAACACTAAAACAAACTAAAAAATAAAATAATTGTTTTGGGACACGTTTTGAACACGACAGACACCTGACGTTCTCCATTCTAAACACGGTTTGGCTGTTGACATTTTCATTAAAAAAAATAATTTAATGACTTTTTGAAATTTCTATTGATTAGTCTACATCCCGGATAATTGGGAGTCTGCTGTAATAGTTCTAGTTGCATTAAGTTCTAACCCAAACACTCATGTATTCACTACTTGGTTCAGCAGATGTTGTAGTCCATCAATGTTACTTGCTAGAAGTACTTACTATAAATCAATTACATAATGCAGGTTATTCAGAATCTTTGCATTTATGATAAGTCCATGAGCATAGAAGAGCTTCTTTGAATATTTCTTCTGAATATAAGTTGAATAGCATAGGTGAAAGAAGACGTCCTTGTCCCATGCTTTTCTATATTTTTACTTCTTCCGTTAGATATTGTTCTACTCTTACTGCTGCTTTCTGGTTCCAATAAAGATTACTTATTATTCTTATATTTTTTTTCTATCCCAGAGGCTTTCAGAATTTAAATAATTTTATTATGTCTAACTCTGTCAAACGCTTTAAGGAAGTCAATGAAATATGTATGTACATTTGTATTCATATCTTTGGATTAGTACTTGAATACCAAATAATGCTTTGCCAATACATATTAGATTAGATATTTTGTTTATAATTCAAAAGATTATCAACAGTTTTTTTCAGATCCTTGTAGATTATAGATAGAAATATAATGTTATCTATTGCTCATTTACAAGCAAATCTAGATTGTGTGCTCAATTCTATACTTTATTGAAGTTCATCTATAATACCTCAAAATAAATTTAAAAAAAATTTGTTTTCAAATTTATTTTAATGAGTCATTCCATGTGGTCATCAAATTTTAAGATAATTAATTGCTTGACTATTTCAGATGTGTTTTTACCAAAGGTAGCCTTATTATATTATAGAAGCTCAAAACAATTTTTATTTTATTTTTATGTGCCACCATCTTGGATATAAGTTCTATTTTTTTCGCAAAGACAGCAAAAAGGTAGGAAGGGGTCCTAACCTTGACTTTAATTCTTCGTAGCTTGAAGCTCTACTAGCCATGGTTGTAACACAAAAATATCATTTTGTTGTTCCAGACCACAGTCACCTTAAAAGGTCATCGAAATCGGTGATTATGCTCCCGAATTTGGAATATTTCAAGGTCATTTAAGTATGGTTTATGTAATATTTTCTATAAATTTTCTACAACCCTATTGTGTCTTCTTTATGTTAGTGAAAATCAGAACGCTTTGTTTTATGGGAGAATATTTTTTTTTTTCAAAACCTCTGCCAACCCCTGTTTTTGCCTTTCACTGCGAAGAAAGTTGAGCCTAGATCCAAGATGGTAACAATAGATAAAATAAAAATTATTTTGAGGTGTACACCGATAAGAGTTACCTGCGGGAAAAAATCTGAAGTGGTCAATCAATCACATATGTGTGATTTCACATGCAAAGACCCTTGATAAAAAATTACCCTAAATAGTAACAACAAACGGATTTGATTATTAATTACCATACCTTCATGGTTTCACTGAAGAAATAAAGTCTGTTTCCATGTGGCACCACATCTTTCTCTTTTTTGATTTGTAAATATAATGCAATTAACCTTTGTGATGAGTGCTTTAGAAATGGAACTCCATGATCAATGCTTTTGAGATTCATATATTTTAGTAAATATAATTTATCTTTTAAAACATCTAAAAGAAAAGATGCATTGTATATTTTTATTTTCACTTTTCTAACAAAATCTATTTAATCTTATCAATTGTTTCGGTAATTTGATAAATAACAATTATTAATCAAACTCATCAATTTTTCTAATAATTGACCAAATCAGGCAGAAGTTTTATTTTATTTTTAATGAAACAAATATATATTGATTATATACAAATACAGGGGTTAATCGGAGAAGCTCCTATTTTTCAGTTCATCAAATAATAATGGAGTGAGAACCAAATGTGCACCTTGATTATTTTTAGTTAATTTATTTTGGTCTACCTAGTATCGTAATTTTTTGTGCACCTGAACATATTGTGACAATAAAATTATGTAAAAAATTACCGGAATCCATTCCCACGAGAAACAAATTTTTCTTTATAACTTCCTTGTGCAAACTGAAATTTTTTAAGATTTCCAAATTTTTTTTCACATGTTCGCCGTGTAATTTTAAAATAGATTTATTAGATTTTAACAATAAATCGCAACTATCATCACTCAATTCGAAAAATTCTATTAATACTTTTCGTAAATAATCTCTATATTGAGAAGATATTTTTTTTTTAACTTCGTCTAAGTCAACATGATTGGAATTGTTTCTAATAAATAACGAATTACACGGAAAACATCTCGTTTTCATTAATATAGTACAAACTTGGGGCCTTATTTGACTTTGAAGGCAATGACACAGGAAACGTATATTGTTTTTAAACATTATTTATTTATAATTTTAGCGACACAGAAGTATTAAAGCAAATAATGACGGTCGGATAGGCAACTCAACATTCTTTGACAGAAATAACTTGATGACAAATATGGCTAAGTATTTCGAGAAAAACTATAGGTAAATATTAAATATGTAGTTTTAATCTTGATCACATCTTGATCACAAATCACAACTCATAACCTCTTTTTTAAAATCAAAATCTATGGATTATGATTTGACAGTTTGATTAACGGAATCTATGCAAACGAATATTTATATAGGGCCGGTTGTTTCAAGTTCGATCAAAGGGATCAAAGTAAGCGTTCTTTTAAAGCATAGATTTTTACGTTCTCCACCAATCAGACGATCCGTTTTCGTAAAAATCTATGCTTTGGTCGACCGCTTACTTTGATCGAACTTGAAACAACCGGGCAATAGTCCGTCCAACTTATCTGGAGAATAAAGGAGGGCGTCCCAATCGTTGTGGTACTGCCCATAGTCTAAAAATTATCTCATTTGTAGGGAATTTTATGAAAATTCGTTTTTTCTTAAACAAGTTATTAGTAGTATAAGACACGATAAAAAACAAAAAATGTAAACTAATGTACAAATAAATTTATCAAAATACACGTCACCAAATGGCGTTTTTTTCAAAATCAAAGAAAAATACAATTTTCAGAAAAAAAAAACAAACAATAATAATTCTTTCAGGCCGGCGCCACATTACGTAGATATTCCGCCGCGTCTTTTCCGTTGCGCCAAATCAGCAAAGCAAATAGATCGACCGATCATCCGCGTAGTGTGTTTAATAAGCGCATACTGTATGGAAAGAAATGTAGCGATGTTCCGCGACAGAGACGCGGCGGAAGATTCGCAGTGTGGCGCCGGTTTTATTCGGTGTCTCATACCTAATGATCATGACCACCATGTTTAACTCAGTAACACCTAAGGATATCAATCGGTTTAGGGCCGTTGTATCAACTTGGTTTATAGTAATCTTTCGTTCAAAGCATAGATATTTTGCATTTTCCACCGATCAAACAACTCGCTCTCGTAAAAATTTATGCTTTAAATGAACTATTGCTATAAAGTAAGTTGATGCAACCAGTCTTAAATGTGCATAAATAAAAAAGTTTATTTTTGAAAAAATATGTTTATACAAATGAACTCGTTAATGAATTATGTAATAAAAAGTATAAATAATAAAAATTCTATGTAAAAAATTATCGAATAAAATATGTTCTAAAACTTTTCTCATCTTACGGCTTCTAATTCAATTTTTCCACTTATCCTTGGTTTTTTTTCCGGGTGTAGATATTTTAATGCCCATTTCCACGGCCACTTTACCTTCTTTAACTATTTTGTAAATTGCCGATTCAGAAATACCTGAAGAAATTGTATAATAGTAAAATAAAAAACTAAGTATGGGAAAATCATTATAACTGCATGGCAGCACTAACCTGAAGTGGCGGCAATAAGTCTATGAACAAAATCAAACGGTATAATTGGGGCTTTTAGACGTTGTTCCTCTTCAAAAAACGTGTGCATTTTCAAGATTATTTCCCGAACACCGCTTTCAATGGTTTTGGCATGGTGACAATCTAAAATTTTCTTAAAGGACTATCGAAACAGTCGTGAACCCCTCTGTAAACAAAGGTCTGTCAGCTGTAGCGATGGGTCCGCTCTGTACTAAGTACTACAATGTAGTACTACATTGTACTGAAGCGTACACTACACACGTTTTTAATCGCACATTTACTTCATTTGTAGTCCTACGCACTCTACGCAGTACAGAGCGGACCCATATGGTCGCGTTCATATTTGTACGTGCGACGGCTGGCGCTCGCGCTCCTTTGCAGTCTTTGCACACACTACACATAGTACACATTACACATGTGCGAGCTCGCACGAAACGCACATCGCACAAAACGCACAATGTAGTATGAATTGAATAGCACATTTTGAATTTTCAGCACAGTGAGTATAGGAGCGCCACCGCACATACAAATATAAACGCGACCATTAAATTTAAGTGAATGGGTCAATGGGTACATTCAGTACATTGTATTAGCCTATTACAAAGGTTCAACAAAGGTACCTTTTTGTACTCGCACTATATTGAGTAATTAGTTGATGTATTTATTGATTACTGATTAGGTGATTAGATTAGTTCATATATGTACCTTCGCGTATATACATATATTTTGGATGCGGTTTAAAAACATTTTAAATCTATTTTTATCAGTGTATACGAGACTTTTTACTTAAACATTAAATTTGTTTATAGACATTTTTAATTCATTGCACCTTGTGTTTATTTTAGCATTCTATGTTAAAACATTGTTTTTAAAACTCTTGTGTGTTTATTTTTGTTTCCAGCTGTTTTATACATCACCGCACGCATTAAAGATTTTAGGTATATAAATACCTATATTATATGTATATATACATATATACGTTGTAATATATTAAACTATTATAACGTGCACGTTATAATATATTATATTGTAAATAAGGATCATCTCTTTTTCAACCACGGCTTTTGCATGACATTGCTTATGTCAAAGTTTTGAATCAATACGGCAGCTTATGCGTAATTATTCGTTATTTTAAAATTTCCTTGTTGTTATTGAACACTATTTGCGAAGCATTTGAATACGATTGTCCATTTGTATAAGCTAATTTTTTAAACGGAAGTTACGGTGTATATAACTTTAAAAGTATTTTATATATGGTGATACCTAGGACACGGTTTTTTAAAACTCGGAAGGCTACAATATTTCTTTCCATAATATTATCAAACGCACATTATCATTATCATTATCTAGTGTATATGGCACGCAATTCTATATGAGTCACGTGATATAAACACGACATCAAAAACTAGAGTAAAATATGCATTCATTCGTGTTCGCGCGTCGCGCCCGCCACAACCAGTGCTCGCGGCGACACGTCAAAGACGACTGATCCGGTGTATCGGAGATCGGAGCTCAGAGCGCCCGCGAGCTCTCCGCTCGCGAGCGAAGGTTCCGCTCTGTACTAAAGAGCATTCGCCGCTCGCCGACTAGGACTACAAATGAAGCGAACACATTGTAGTGTTCAAATTGGTGAACGTGTGCGTGTTGAAGTCTTCATTCTGAAATGAAGTTTTTCCCTTCGCTAGTCAGCTGTAGATAATCCAAGATGGCGTCGTTAGTTCCAAATTTGGCCATTCTTCAGATAAGTTAGGCCCGGTTGTTTCAAGTTCGATCAAAGTAAGCGGTCGACCAAAGCATAGATTTTTACGAAAACGGATCGTCTGATTGGTGGAGAACGTAAAAATCTATGCTTTAAGAGAACGCTTACTTTAATCCAACTTGAAACAACCGGCCCTTAGACGGACTATACAAATATTTTCGTAAATTCTTTTCCTTAGTGTCGGCATAAATAGTTATTTTAATAGGTTACACAATAACTGTTATTTGAGCTATGCATATGATTGTATCAGTGATTGGTAACTGATTTTTCGCAATTCGACGGCAATCATCGGTACAATAGACAGCAGTTGAATATCAGTTATCAATCATCGATATAATCAGACAAAAATCTATAATTACGGTTGAATAACCCGTTAAAATAACGATTTTGACTATGACTAACGGTAATTACAGCAACGACCACATGCATTACCATTAGATATTTATCCATCATATCATATCATATCCGTTAGATATCCTGAAATATTTATGTTTCAGATAGAATCCGCACAAGATAATATATTTTTTAATAGTTTTTATTAAAGTTTTCCACAGAATAAAATACTCATTTTTAGTAAAATAGTTAGATTATAGTCTTCTATTATAAAAAAGAGATGAAAATTGTAGAATTTTTGAAATTCATTCTTATCCTTGTAAATCAATTAAAATTGGCAGCCATCAAAGACCCGAATACAATCTTTGTTGAATGTCGTGATAACGTCTGTCAACACATTATTTTTAAATTGTATAACTAATTACAGAATAATTTGAGAAAAAAGCGCAACCTTAAAATATCGAGCTAGCGATATGGTGTATTTTTTTTATTTTAAACTAAAATATCTGAATTTATAATTTTTTCTTCCTCCATCCTCACTGCAACCAGCAAAATAATTTTTAAGTACAGTACAGTACTTTTGTGAGTCGAATGAAGATATTATATACGTTTCATTTTGTTTTTAATAATATAAAATGTTACCACAAAGTGAATTTGCATTTATTGAAGAATATTATATTCGTACCTACTTCGACATTATACATATATTATGCTATGCTTACATATCACTTATATTTCTCTTTTCTATGGTTAGGCCCGGTTGTTTCAAGTTGGATTAAAGTCACGGTAGAGTTTAAAGGCCCATTCACTATCCTGCATTAGTGATGGGTCGTCGACGTATTTATCGTCGACGAAACGAGACCGTCCATTTCCGTGCATCGACGAGTCGATCAACTTTAAAAAATATCGATATATCAATATATTGATATTTTTTTTGAAAAATATCGATATTTATCGTTGGTTGGGAGATATTGGTAGGTAATTGGGAACAAGGCAAGCACTCACCTTTCTTCCTTCGATTTTGCGTTTCTCCTCTTGCCTCTCCTATATCTCCAAACTTCTAGCGGCGAGGTGTTTCACGTTAATTTCAATGTAAAACACTCGCGTCAAGAATTAAATCTTTGATTCAATTTGCGGTAGTTCACAGCGGAAAATTATGCGGTCACTTTTCTATTCCGATATTTTTTTCTATTGCGATTGCAGCTGTTTTTTCTGTCTTGTGGCGGCTTCGATTTTCAAAAGTGGAGCGGCTCTAGTACTTGCTTGGTTTCGGGAATGGGTAGGGACTGGGAGAGAAGGAATACCCTTTTCCTAGTTCACAAATTAATTTATGGCGCTAACATGCCGCCCGGGATGAAGGCTTGCCTTCATTAACAAGTGATAGAAAGAAGAAAAAAAATAAAAAAAATAAATAAGAATAATAATGAACTTAACATAGCGTAATAGCGTAGCGTTTTAGCGTAGCGTTTTAGTGTAGCGTTTTAGCGTAGCGTTTTATCGTAGCGTTTCAGCGTAGCGTTTTAGCGTAGCGTTTCAGCGTAACGTTTTAACGTAGTGTTTTAGCGTAGCGTTTTAGCGAAGCGTTTAAGCATAGCGTTTTAGCGTAGCGTTCTAGCGTAGCGTTTTAGCGTAGCGTAAGAAAGAAAATAAATAAAAAATATGGCGTTTAGCGAACTAAAGATAGGTTAAAAAATAACAAGATTTTTAACGCGTTTTCGAATCATGTTGCGTGCGGAAAGGATCCAGAAGTTTTGTCTCAGCAAGGCTAATAATAGACTTGCTCCAGCGTGTAGATTTTTAGTATGATAATAATCAGCAATTAAGTGAACAATGTGGTCTTTTGCAGGCAAAACGATTGGATGCTTTTGTGTAGAACTAAGTTGTGATTGGTTAAGTCGACCACCAACGCGAATGAATTTAACATCATCTAAGTATGCGTTCAACTTGCGTAAAGCTATAGAGTCTATATTCAGGAAATGATGGCGTTGTATGCATTTAATTATGAAATTCTCTGTTAGTTCTAAATCGTTTGCAGAAATAAAACCGCGTGTTTTCAAGATGTTTGAAAAGCGTAGGACATATACCGAAGCGCGTAAGAATTTTAGATAACTTGACATTCGTTGTGCCAATTTGTATACAGCGTTATCTTGCACGTCACTATTAGACGGCACAAGAAGTGACACGGTCTTTGACTCGGGGAGCTCCTCGTTTGAGCTTGTAGCAGCAACAGAGAATTGTATAGGCCACTCTTGCATCGGCCGGGTAAGCCATGAGGGACCGTGGTAATAAAAATTGTTATCAATTAGTTGACTTGGCATAACAGGTCGGGATATTATATCCGCAGGATTTTGAACACCTGGCACGTGGAACCAATGTTCAGCCGATAGGTTCTCATTTATGGCAGCGATTCGATTTGCAACGAATGTTTTAAACTTATAAGGAGCGGCGCGTATCCACGAGAGAGTAACTGTGGAGTCTGTAAATGCCAAGATTTTATTTAACTGAACGCGTTCGCAAATGATATCTCGTACGCATGCTATTAGGTTTGAAAGAAGAAGCGCCGCACAGAGTTCTAACCTTGCAAGAGATACACATTTTGGTGAAGCCACTCTAGACTTTGCGCATAAGAGTGTGACTTGTGCTTCATCTTCCTTGTTGTTTACTCGAATGTATAGCACTGCGCCATAACACTTCTCACTCGCATCGGCAAAACCGACGAGTGCTACGTTTGAGTAAGACTGCGAAATACCTACGTGACGGGGTATTTTTAACTTTTCGAGTAAATGAAGTTCTGACTTGAACTGTTGCCACTGACTTTCAATGTAAGCTGGAGCATTTTCGTCCCACTCAAGATTTTGCTTCCAACACTCTTGAACTAATAATTTTAATAACGTGGTAACTGGACCTAACAAAGAAAGAGGGTCGAAGAGTCTAGCAGTTGTGGAGAGAATTATGCGCTTGGTGCATCTATCCGATTGACACACATCGGCGTTAATCTTGAATAGGAATGCGTCATCGGTAGGATTCCATCGGAGACCTACGATTTGTGTATAAGCCTCTTCATCAAATTGAACGAGCTTCGGCAATTTGAGATCAGCGGGAATTTTTTCCATTAATTCGGTACTGTTTGAGACCCATTTACCTAGGTGGAAACCACCAGATTTGAATAACTGGACTAAAGTCCATTCACAGAGTCAAGACCACCGCGCATGTGGACACCGCGTGATCAACTGAAAAAACTGACCACAGTCAAAAATGTAAAGCTTCGATCACACACTAGCTTATATTTTATTTTATGATTAACTGTCAAAATATGTTTTTTTTCCAAAATTCAAAAACATTGTTATGTTTTTCTGAAAACCGTAATAACTAAATATAGGTAATAATAATTACTAAATTAAAGAAAACTCACCTAAAATATTTGTAACACCCGAACATTGATATCAAACGAAGAATTATTGTCAGTCACACACATATGGAAATAATGTTTTTAAATATTTTGTTGCATTAAAAGTAAAACTAAAACTACGTCGTAATAATATTACTTAAAAATCAGAATCAGAAGTCTCACTTTCATTATTTACATTTATCACTAAATTGTCTGTCATATTGTCGACCGCGATATCTATATCCCACATGCGCTTTTCTTCTTTCTGTATAACATGGTCTATACATTTTTGCCATTTTGCTGGAGTAATAAGCTCAATGCCTTGTTCAAAAAGAATTTTCACATCGTTTAACTTATATGTTATGTTATTTTTAGCGACGTGGGATTTCACTTGCGCCCATATGAGTTCTATTGGGTTGAGTTCGCAATGGTAAGGGGGAAGACGCAGTACAATTTTATTATGTTTCGTGGCAATATTGTCGACGACAAACGATTTATACTGATTTTTCACCTCCTGTACAATTTTGATCAATTGTGCCTTTACCATAGTAGTCGGATTATGATTAATATTTTTAGAGCGAAGCCAAGCTAAAATATCGTTTTTTTCTCCAGGCAGATGTGGGGAGTGCTTCTGCCTGCCGGCTATGATAAGGAGCGTTATCTAAAACAATAACTGAATTATCTTCAATATTTCTTCAATATTCAGTCATAATTTTTCGAACCATTTCTCGAAAACATCCGCATTCATTTCGTGGTGGTAATCCCCATCACCTTTTTGTCCCTCGAACATTAGCAACATTTCTGGTACAAAACCGTCCTCGTTGCCAACGTGGGTTATGATAAAACGTTTCCCTTTACCTGATGGATTTTTTAACCCGATTGTTAGGCTAGACAAAAATGCTTCCTTTGAAGATTTTATTGATGTGTCACACCATACCTTTGTCACCAGCATTCACCCAAGTTTCATCACAATAGTAAATTTTTCTGCCTTCCGAACGATATTTTCGAATATCGTTTAAATACTTTCGGCGCCAAAGTATTATATCAGAACGCTCAGTGAGCATACCGTTGCGAGATCTTTTTTCATACTTAAAGCTAAGAGATTTTAAAAGTTTGTAAAATGTGCTTCTCCTAAAATTAGGTAAACTGTCATCTTCGTTAACAACTTTTAGAATTTTGTCAATTGTTGGAATTTCATTCCGGAAAAAAAAGTTATGGACGATTCGTCTTATTGCACATTTATCAAAATCGTCTACTTCATTTAAAATATTTGGCATTGTTTTTTTTCTTTTTCGGCGATCGTAACACTCCATTTTCTTTGATGATCCTTCGTACTGATGTGTAGCTAATGCCCGTAGCCGTTGCTACCATTTTTTGTACATCCGTTAAATAAATAGATGGATTTTGTTCCATTGCCGTTTTGAAAACATTTATGACACACATTTTTTCTGCACTGGAAATATATGTTTTGAGTCTTTTTTTACAGGTGACAACCCCGAACACTCAGCGATCAACGAATCAGACATTGTATTTTAATTAAAACTATGTACTTTAATTTACAAAAACACACAGATTCGGAACACTTTAATTACACAAAATACACCCGCCACTAACATTGGTGAAAACGACCCTTAATGATGCACAAAGCGAGGTCAAGCGAGGTTTGGGTGAATTCCCAATTTTAGGCAATTAAAAATAAAACAAAAATAATTCTGATTAATTATTTTACAAATTATTTTCTTTTGATTAGATACATCATTGGAAAAAGTACGCTTTTGGGCAATATAATCTCATAAGATTAGGAATTTACTTAGAAACAACTCCACGCGTTTTAGAAAAAATCAGTTATATTTTGATAGGGCAGCAAAATTTCTCGATTACCAACTGTGGTACTTTTATTTACGTCAGCATTTTTTACGATTAAACTATTTTTAAATGAGATAGCGACAGGACTTTATTAATTGTGTGGCCAAATCACACAGGTCCACTTTGTAAATTCCCTATTATAGTATTATAATATATAAAATGCTCGTCTGCTTCCCAATCCCATTTTTATTTTCTGAAAGGTGAATTGAAAAAAAAACCTTGAATACCTAAATTTTATTCGTGTTATCTTATTGGAAATTGAATACTGGAACATTCACTGTAATTATAGTGTATCTCAATAACTACTACATCGTGGAAGCGGACATTATTACAAGTATATGTATTTGATCACAATTATATAAGTGCCACAACGGCTTTAAAATTTTCATAAAATAAGTACAGGATGTATCAGAGCTAGCAGCAGAAACGTGGCTGGTAGATTCCTGGCTATATTATATTTGAGTGTAAAATGTTCAAACAACCATGACCTAATATTATTAGTTATGGAGATATGCAATATTAAACAAAGTGTGCATTTTTTTGAATATTTCTGTCTTATTTTTTGCAAAATGTTGAACTATCATTACAGCAACTTACACGAGTTAATACCGATTCGCTCATGGCCACCGTGACGTCACACCGATACTGATGGTAAACGGTAGACATGGGT